>JAAOAN010000278.1:0-108457 GCA_013396205.1 Fusarium mundagurra | reverse complement strand
GTAGAGATGGGTAGGGAGGTGGGGCGTACGCTTGCTCCTCAGCGGCAGCATCCTTCTTCTTTTGCTCTTCCTTTTGTTGTTTGCGGAGAGCACGACGAGCATCCTTTTCCTTGCGCTCAGCAGCGCGCTTCTCCTTCTCCTCGACACGCTTCTTGGCCTCGGCGAGCTTTCGCTCCTTCTCCTGGACCTCAGCGCGTCTCTTCTCGTCAGCCTTGCGCTTCTCCTCCAGACGCTTCTTCTCTTCGAGCTTTCGCTCTTCCTCGATACGTCGCTCCTCTTCAAGACGCTTCTCCTCCTCGATTCTCTTCTTCTCCTCGAGTCTCTCGCGCTCCTTCTCCTTCTCACGCTCCTCAGCGGCCTTTCGTCGACTCTCGGCCTTGAGCTTCTTCTCTGCAAGGCGACGCTTCTCTTCGACCAACTTCTTCTTCTCCTCGAGCTTACGCTTCTCCTCAGCGCGTTTCTTCTCTTCAGCACGTCGCCTGTCCTCAGCTCTCTTCTTCTCCTCAAGCTTCTTCTGCTCCTCAAGTCGCTCTCTCTCACGTTCCTTCTCCATCTCCTCGATCCTCTTCTTCTCTTCAGCCTTTCGCTTCTCCTCTAAGCGGATGCGTTCGCGCTCATTCTCCTTCTCGCGTTCACGTTCTCTCTGGCGTTCCTCTTCTCTCTCACGCTCCTTCTCATGCATCCTCAACTTCTCCTTCTCGGGATCTGAGCCTGGGCTTGGACTCTTGATCTTCATTGAGGCTCGGGCTGATTCGTAGTCTTTGTACCGGTCCCTTCGGTTGTCGTTGTCAAGTTGGCTGAGATGTCGGCTATGGCGTCGCTCTCTTGCGCGTTCAGGGTCAACACTTCTGGTGTATGACCTCTCCTTCTCACCGCGGTCAGAGTCACTGTGCTTGGGGGTAGCTGCCTTGCGCTCATTGTGTAGTCGTCGGCGCTCTGCTCTCCGAGCCTCCCGGTCCTCATCGCGATGTTTGTCATCTTCAGAAGCGCGATGAGTGTGGCTATGTGAGGCTCGTGAGTGCTCACGACTGCTCTTGTGTCGCCTCTCACCGTCCACGCGACTAGATCTCCTCTCACGTTCGGCATACTCAGGGTCGCGATGTCTGATGGAGGCAGAGGTAGAGTGTCTCTTGTCAAGAGTAGGTCGTTCTCTCATAGATCTGCGCTTCTCCCTCTCCCGTTCCTTGTCCTCTTCATCACTTCGTCCAAGGAACCTCCGTGAGAGGCGACGAGACTCCTTCTCATCGCTTCTCTCTTCTCTCTCCTCACCTTCGCGTCGCTTGTGGCGTCTGTGTCGCGTGCTTGGACTACCTGCTCGGCTTCTGTCACGAGTATGGCGGTCCTTCTCCGTGCGACCACGCTCTTCATGCTCCCTGTGTCGGCGACGGCGTTCTGATCTTCTCGCCTCCCGCTCCTCGGGTGTCTCGGTTTCAGACCGATGACGCCTCACCCTTCGGTCAGGACGTAGAGTCGGTTCATCCGCGGCCTCCGGGCTGACCTTATCCCTGTTGAGCCATTGTCGCCACGACGACTGACGCTTCTCCTGGACAGGCCGCTCAACAACAGGCCTGCCCAAAGTCGGTCTACCCAGCGTGGGTCTGTTGACCACCAACCCTGGATCGTCTACCTTGTAGGCAGGAGGGGGCTCAATGAAATCGACAGTGTTCTGAGAAGTGTCACTGTCAGACTCTTCATCGGTGAAGACCTCCCAGTCAGAGACGTCACGGACGACGGGCACGGGAGCGGGAGCTTTGGCGGCAGAAATCCCTGGACCTTTGACACGACTCTGATGGGCCATAGCAGTCTGTGAGACGATGTGTTAGAGGATCATTGAATGAATGATACGATGATGAGTGGGGGTTTATTATTACCTAGCCAACCCAACCCAAGAGACGTAAATAGTGCAGTGTAGTGCAGTGCAGAGTTGAAAGATTTCAAGGGGGCTGGCGGGCGTGATGCCTGCTAGATGGGATAGTTAAGGAAGATTTGGTCACTGACGCGACACGACAAGGCCCGGAAATTACTCTTCAGCCACGTGGGGCGTTTTGTTCAAGGGTCTATGTAAATAAAGCGTCACCACTAATTTCTCGGCGTTCCAACGGGCCTGTGCGCTATGTTTTGTCTGTTTTGTCTGTTTTTGTTTGTTTTTGTTGACCAAGAGACATGAGATATCTCGAGATCAGATTCTTTCAAGTTTTCCAACTCAACCTGGACGATGTTGAGTTAAAAATAATGTTGTTTTGAGAAGAGCGGTGAGCATTGACAAGTCATGGGATGTGGCTAGATGGGTCATGAGGGTTATCGAGCGGGATGTGGCTGGTGATATCAGAGGGAAGTAGGAAGAGGGTGTGTGGCTGGGGAGATTGCGCAATTTAAACTGTCTAACGTGAACAATTCTCGTGTAATTCTCGTGTCTTTGCCTGATATCTGAGAGAGAAAAGAGGCGAAAACAAAGAAACTGAAACACAACGCTCTTATACCACTCGAAAAAAGAAGCGGTAAAGTTGTTGAGTGACTCATACTGGAGTCATGCGCTGGTGAAGTTTTGGATCATGTACGTGTCAAGCCACATCGCCATCTGCCATAGGCTGCTAGATCTGAGCTAAACTTGGCAGTGGAGACAACGGTAACGGACGGGTTAGATCCCGTTTAGCTCCGACCCGAGGTGAGTCTAAATAATCCCTCACCAAATCATCGACGACAGCTGTTTCAGATTGTTGCTTTGTTGTTCATGCCTCTAAGTAAATAACACAATGTTATGACTCTGAACGAGACACATCAGCAAGAGGGGTGACTCGGTAAGACCGGAGAGAGGGAGGGAGTTGGAGGGTAGATAGTGTAACAGAGTCGAAGCAACATGCATGAACGAGACAAATTCTGCAGCATCAACTCAATGAAACAAGGCAAATGGTTCGACATATGCATGATCGAGACTCGTGACAACTTGCAGCGTCTCTGTTGATCAGTGGTCGCATGAACCGTCTGTCTTCATTGGTGAATGCCAACTCTAACTTCCAGAAGTGAGCACCCGTTAATGCCGTGCATATGCAAGCTTGCACAGACTTATCCACAACGGGTGCTTGGAGAAGTCGTTGGGGCAGTAGGAGACAGACATGGACATGGACGCGAGGACTGATCGAGTTCCAGTGGCTTATTGCAATCATTCCACCAAAAAAAACAATTCTGTCAGGTTCGGGATTCGAACACGCGAGCATTGTGCAAATGGGATTCGAGGCATGTTTTACTGCATGAAGTGTTTGGTTGGCGTCACAACTGAACAAAAGCTGGTTCAAAATACCGAGCAAACATCGAATGCATCGCGGCTCCTTTGAGCCACAACTTCCTCTGCATATTCCTCTGTCAGCTGCATTTGGGAACAGGAAATCAATACCTCTTGACTCCAGCGATGGCTTTTATACTATTAAATCCACGTTGCAAGTGTATAACTGCAAAACCAGTCTCTCTCCAGGGTAACTTCACCAGTGAACAAACGCGTCGCGTCGCGCTGCGCTAGCGTCGGGCGCTCCAGGAAACAGGGCCCTGAGCGACTTGCAAAGAGTATCATGCCATTCAATTACTTAATCTCTGTCGGTTTTGGAAACTTATGATAAGAAACAATTAAAGTGAAATCGGGTTCTATGCCCATTCAATTGCTATATACTCTTCATTGCTCGACGTCGAGGTGAGTAAATAAATGATAATAATTACAAGAAGTGTTCAATCGCGTCACGTCGCGTCGCATCGTCATTTAACTGTAGCCAACGCTCTTTACTGGACATAGCGACGAACACGGCTGTTGGAGCCAATGCACTGCGAGTAATAGTCGTTCATCTTCTTGCAAGAAGTGCCAGAGGGGCACGTGGTAGCGCCAGTCCAGTTCTTGCCTCCGCATTGACCGTACATCTGAGCAGTGGAGGAACCAGCGGAAGAGGAGGAGTCGGCGGCGGCCTCGGAGGTCTGTTCTTCGTCACAGTATCCGGTGGCAACGGGCTTCACCTCGGCCTTGGGCTCCTCGTCGCAGTCGTCGCTAGAAGAGGATGCTTGCTTTGAAGGAGTCGCGGATGCAGCGGGCTTCTGCTCTGTCTCGGAAGAGGTATCAGCAGCAGCCTCAATCTCATCGTCGCAGTCGCCAGTAGCGACGGGCGTCTCCTCAGTCTTGGAAGGGCTAGCATCTGTTTCCTCCTCGCAGTCGTCGGAAGCGACAGGCTTGACCTCAGCGTTCGCAACAGGCTCAGTCTCGGTCTCCTCTTGCTCACTGACAGCCTCAGGAGTAGTCTCAAGAGCAGTCTCGGGGGTGGTCTCGGGAGTAGTCTCAGGTGTAGCGGGACTGGTCTCGGTAGTATTATTGCCAGACTCGGGGCTTTGAGATGGGGCGGAATCAGAACCAGATCCGGAGTTGGAGTTGGAACCAACGTTGGCGGGTCCAACGCTACCAAGGACAAGAGCAATGACTTCGCTGGCAGAGACGGGGGTAATAATGTTGTCCTTATTCTTAGCGACAGCGTTCAGGCCGCTCTCACCCTTCAAAGAGGGAAGATCACCGCTGCTGGTAGCAGAGTTGGGCACGCAAGCACGGCCAAGAGCGGACTGACAAGCAGAAGCACCGCTCTCATCAGCGACGAACAGAGTGCTGACGGAAGCAGCCTCCTTAGTGATAGGAGTGTCCACACCATCAAAGACGTTACCCTCAATGATGGCGTTGGCTCCCTGGTAAGCATCAAAGGCATGGCCCTTCATGTTCTGGAAGTAGTTGTTGGTAGCGTGGAAGTAACCGTTGGTGCCAGGCTCACCAAGCTTGGGGGCTCGGCCAGCGACATCGTGGAAGTGGTTGCGGTCAAGAGTGACCTGGTCACCCTCACCGTAGAACATCATGGTCCAGTAGTGGTTGCCGTTGCAAGAAGCAGAAGTGTCGGTGACACCGTCGAATTCGGAGTTGGAGATGGTGAGGCGGGAGCCATCGTAGTGGGAGACGATAAACATGCGGCCGACCTTGGAGAACTTGCAGTGGTCGATCCAAACACCGTCGTTGAGACCCTTGAGCTCGAGAGCGTCACCACCCCACACAACACCGGGGTTGATGTCGGTGAACTCAATGCCCTGGACAATAACGTTCTTGGATCCCTTCTTGATTGAGAGACCCTTGCCTTTGAGAACAGCCTTTCCGTTACCGATGATACTCTTGTTGCTACCAACGGGGAGGGGCTCAGGACCTGCAGCGTCATAGGTGATAGAGCTAACAGCGACATTGTCATCGCCGCCGCAAGAAAGATGACCGAGGTAAAGCTGACCACCATTGCTGGCACTGCAGCTCTTGCGATCACAGCCAGCACCAGTCTTGACATCTCCAGTAAAGTCAAACTCCTTGTCGAGGTAGATAACACGAGGAGTATCGTCAGCGAGAAGCGTAGCAAGCTCCTCAGCAGAAGCAGGCGTAACAGCCTCTCCCTCACCACCGGTGACACCAGCAGCAAAACCGTAAGCCTTGCCCGAAACACTCTGAGCAGAGGCCGTGGCTGCAGCAGCCAAGATGGCAGTGATACTTTGCAGACGCATATTGAACAGAGAAATGAATGACAAGCCGTGGAAAAAGAATAAACGAATGACTTAGGCCGGCCTAAGATGTAACGAATGAATGAGAGCCAAATGAAGGAAAGTAAAGAGCAGTACCAAAGAAGTGAGAGAAAGTGATGATATTTGACGATGTCGGGACCCTTTTAGATGTCTTGTTGTTGAAAACGGGCTAAGCCGAGATGGTATGTTGAGCCGATTGTCCGACGCGAAGTGTCTCATGCCCATGTTGTAGTGACCCAAACGGCTGGCGCCAAGATGATCTTGAAACAGTGACGGAAAAATTATGCTTATTACTCAAGCTTATTTGGGAAGAAGTTTAGTTTCGAGGCCTATGCTTTATTTGTGGAAAAGGCTATATAAACACTGATGAAACAATTGACAGTTATCTTCATTTCACCACGAGAATTCTGTTGTCAAATTGAACAAAACGTTCTGAGAAACTGTTTTGACTGAAAACTGCTCTATCGATGACTTCGGATCCGGAGCGAGAATACGCGCTTCTCGGCCGTTTTTGAGTCCAATTGGCTCACTTACGTTGTTCAACTCCGCGAAACCCTAGCATGGTTGTGGACCTGTTTGCGCCAAGGATTCTGTTTGTATCAGGTGTATGGCACAGCAATTTCTGGCCTGAATTGCGGATCATGTTTCTGCAAGTCGAGATGAATTTTCCGTTTATTGGGGAGTTAGGCGAGCCAATGTCGTCTCCCTTTGTTTCAACAATGAACAACGCCAAGGGTATAAAGGCTAATTATGCTTGTCAGAATAAATGACGTGAAGTACATATATTCGATGTGACGTGCTGATATGATTGGCAACCTATTCATCACCCGGACAAGGCTTTCATTCTAGTCTAAACCATAGGGCTATGATAATTGCAAGGGTAATCAATGAACCAGATGATAGACTCACTCTAGCAACAACGATTATTCGAAACCAATTGATCATGCATTACTATACATGCTTGAAATCGCTGAGAATATTACATTTTAGTGATGACCCATAGTATCTATCACAAAAGTCATATGTACCGCAATAATAGATAGACTCGATAAGGTAGGCAGCCTCACAGGCGTTCTACTTGGGACTGCCGCTGAGCAGGCAAGTGATTACATTTCATTACGGGCTCAGCTCCATCCTTGCTTCTTGTATTTTAGGATTGTGGTTTCCTGTGGACTGCACTATAGATACTTATGTGTGATGACGAGCCTATGCCACCGAAGTAAGCTTGAGGATGAGGTTAAAGAGACCTTCCATTGTCTGTGACGAGAATGAAGCGAGGCTAATTGATGTGGGCCATTTGGTGAAGATAAGGGAGATAAGATAAGATAAGCTACATCAGATTTCCCGACAGCATCCATCAAAAAGAACCAGGTGAGATTGTACCTGAACACATGTCACAAGTGAATCTAAGCTTATTCTTCCGAAAAAGATTTTCGTAATGACTCAGTATGCCGGTTAAGCCAATCATGGAACTTCAAAAGTCGATAGCGAATTTTGATCGACATCCCTTAGGCGAGGGCTCACGCGACTCATTCAACCTCAGCCCTGAAGATCAAGGCTTGAACCTAAAGACAAAATAATCTACAATGCGCAACTTCCGATAGGTTGCCCTAAGAAAGGAGACAGTCTTCCGTTCCCGCGGCATGAGTCTTTGACGAATTTGGGTAAGGTCTGAGACTCGGTTAGAGTGAGTGGCGGACTATCGCCTGGAAGACTGTTACCCGGAGTCTGTGCGTCTCCTTTACGTTTTATACGGAAAACAGAAAGCCAGGGACCAACTTGATAGCAGCAGCGTATAATAAAGACCGACCCCGTATCTGTAGTTATATCCGTTAAAGATTTTCTAACTCGCTTGGTGTGTGCCCTTGCATGACTTCGACCCACTGGAAATGACTGCTGTACCGACGGTTGAGCCTCGCGGGCTCGGTTTGGCTCAGCTCATCACCTCTATCATCTTCGGCATTCTTACTACCGTTGTTGTATTTCTGCGGACATTTATTCGCGTGAAGAACCGTGTTTTTGGTGCTGATGATATGTTGATGCTTATTGGATATGTTTGTTTCACCATTCGGGATCTGTACAGGGACCATGCAGCTAACATCCAGTCGCAAGGTTTTGTTTGCGATACTTGTCGGCGTAAGCTCTCAAGGTACCTACTATGGAGCAGGCCAACGGGACGCCGTTCTTCCGGAGGGTATCTACCCTCATGGAAAGTTTGTATGCCATCCCTACCTTGTCCTCCCCTATCTCCTTGGATCTGGCTAACGAACTGGCGTACAGTATGTCTGGCTCTTCCAAATATTCTACTGCGCATCCCTCGTCTTTATAAAAGCCTCTATTTGCGACGCGCTGCTAAGAATCGCAGTCATACCATGGCATCGAGTGGTTGCGTGGATGACCCTTGCCATGGCTGTCATTTGCGCCATGATTGTATTCATCGGCCTTTTCGTGCTTTGTAAACCATTGTCAGCAACTTGGAATGGCGACGGAAAATGCTCACCACCTTCGGCTTTGGCCATTCTGGCTTGTTTTGTCTCGGCCTCATCGATATTGACCGACATTATCTGTGCAGCACTACCAGCATTGATGTTATACAAAGCGCAGATGAAATTAGCGACAAAGGTTTCCATCAGTATGGTACTTGGGCTTGGTGCTCTGTAAGTCAAACTTCTGCGACATATGTTCGTTTCACTGACTAGTGTAGTGCATCGGTTGCGACGATAATTCGAATGCCATTCGTATTGTTTTACTTTCACCCTAACCCGGACTATCTTTGTAAGTCATTCCTCTTACTACTGAAGCAACTCAGCGTTTGCATCACTAACAAGACCCAAGATCGGCATTGCCACGTCTCTCTATGGAGTACCATCGAAGCAGGAATCGGTATCATCGCTGGTTCTCTCCCTGCTTTGAGAAAGTTTGTCAAACGCTGGATTACATTTGATAGCTCAGCTCGCCAATATTCGCCCCCTAAGCCATACGGAGGAGGATCGCATGGGCTGGGTATCACCAGTCATATTGGAACCGCCAACCGTGCGAAAGGGTACAACATATCACGAGACGTGGAGAACGACGGCAAGGACCACTGGGATGGTCTTGATGATGGCTCATCTAGGAGAGGGATTATTGTCACCGTGGACGTCGAAATGCATACATTGGAGAACAATGCGGAGTCGATAGGATCGGCCCAATCTCGCGTCTCGGATGAGACATATGCGAGACCAGCTTAGTTTAGTCAGGGGTCGAGCTGGGAATGCCATGTATTGGCAACATGTTATATTTCTTCATTCTAATAATACAAGTCACTTTGATTGGCCTAATAAAACATCGTCACAAAATGTTCGAATGTGCTGTAGTATACCGATGACTAAGAATCACGGGTGTCATGTGCGATGTCATGTTGTGACTCATCAGACCTGGCCTCGCCTTCAGAACGCATCTAAGTCTCGATCTCTTACTAAAGCACATCTAGTCATCGAGTTTGGGGCACTAAAATCTTCTGAGTCTAACATAGGAACCATGGCCTCAACGAATAGCGCTGCTGGTAGCCCATCTGAGGACATACCTGATCAGGCAAGTCGGCACGAAATTAAGCTTTTGCAAGGCTGACCTTGACCTTAGCTCTGGCGTCGCCTCTTTCGAACAAGTCAAGGCGACTGCCCTGTTGTAGTGATGACTTGCGGAATTGCTGGTAAGCCAGACGAACCATTCAATTACTTTAATATGCAGGTACGGCTGTTCACCAAGATGTCCAGGCGCCGGAAAGTCAACTCTCGCCAAAGCTATCGTGGCTCAACTTCCAAACTTCAAGCGACTTTCAAACGACCAAATCATCTACGAATCTCATGGTCTTTACAAGATTGACTATCCCGCAGCAAAGTATGAAGTGTACCAACAGGAAGCAAGCCAGAAGCTTATCGCAGAACTCGAACGTATCCTGCAAGACAAGTCCAACGATGTAGTACTAGACTTATCTTTCTACGATAAAGAGTATCGCGATGAGTACAAAGATATTGTGGAACGCAACGGCGGTCGTTGGGTACTGGTATACCTCGATGCTAGCCGAGATCTTCTGTGGAGCCGGATTCAGCGACGAAGAGCCGAGAGGGACTTATTAGACGCGAAGGACCCTGAAAGAAATGGTGACTCAGCCTTTGATATCAACGATGAGACTTTTGCTATGTATTTGGATGGGTTTGAGCCGCCGAGTGGCGAAGGGGAAATTGTCATCAAAGTTGAATGATGTTGAAGGTTCGAGAAGAGGGGGAACCTCACTGCTATAATCTGTGGCAAAGCTTGTATCTCCTCCAGATTACTCGTCCTTTCGCAATGTGCTCCATGTATCGTGCTTTTGGCGTCTTGCCCAGGTCTAAAACTGGGGACAAGACAGGTTCATGCGGGATTCCCAGAAATTGATTCGAAGCAGCACCAAGGTTGGCAGGCATGGAGCCAAGAGTGTTTGTACTATGTCCTTAAGATTGTAAACATCCCCTCTGAACTATCTATTGAGACTACTGGGAAAGCATCACGACGTTCTTCAGCTACTTTACTGCTAATTTCGGGCATGCGTCCTGACGATGCAATGATCTGCTTTCTGACAGTCTGACCTGGGAATAGCGTCGTTGCCGGATCAAGCCCGAGTATCAAGTACCATTCGGGGGTTTCCCGGGCATGTTTTGGAAGACTTCCGTGTCAGTTAGCTGACTACCCCGCATCCCATGACTTGCAAACGGGTCTCGGCAAGATGCCCAGCATTACTATTTATGCATAGCTCAAGGACTAATCCGATGGCTGAAAGTCGACAATAATCGGATGCGCGATGCTGAATATCATGGCTGCTCAACATCCCGACTTCGATCAACTTCCACTGGACAAGACTGGCCCTCGGGGCAATGCATGGGGACTTTGGGGAAAAGACGACCAGCTGGGGACTCTGAATCATTTGACAGATGAGGTAGTGGGACAAGCAGCAAGAGAGAACTTCAAGACTGGGACCAGGGTGTCATTGAAGTAAGTGAGATCGTGGTAGAATTCCATCCACTGGCACTAACTTATGATGAAGCTGGTCAATGAAGGGAGCTTCATACCCCAAATTCGCTCGCAAGAATCTGGATCTGAAATTGATCAATAAGGCTCCCCTGAAGCATGCCCATGATGATGAAGTCGGTTGCCTTCACTCGCATCTACACCTTGAAGCTGACCGTGACGTGACAGTGGAGCTTCAACTCGCAGTGCAGTTCGCAGTGGGATGGATTTCGACATTATGCCTACCAAAGCGAAGCAGTGGGTTCACCGTAGCGTTCCCTTAGCCAAGGCTAACAACACAGTTGTACTACATGGGTCGCAAAGCCGAGGAGTTTGCCGCATCGGACCACCCGAATAGCATCCACCGTATGGTCCAACTCATTAAAAGATGCAACGAGCTTTACACTGATAAGTAATAGATGTCTCAGCCAAAGGCATCGCGGGCCGCGCTGTCTTTATTGACTGGTACTCATGGGCGCTCGCTCAGGGCTTGGAAATTGATGCAATGTCATCTTACGAGATCCCCTTTGACCAGATCGTCAAAACTCTGGAGTTCCAAAACATGACCCTTGAATCTTTGAGAGCCGGGGACATCATCGTTATCCGTTTTGGATATCTGTCTCAATACGAGAATATGGATGCTGCTAAGCGCGAGTATCTCGACAAGCTTTACCAAACGCAAAAGCCCGACAATATTGGTCTCAAGCCATCTGAGGAACTCCTAAGGTTCCTCTGGGATACCAAGATTGCTGCGATTTGTGGAGACGCGCGTTCATTGGAGGTCTGGCCATGCAAATATCTGGAATGGCACTTGCATGAGTGGCTTCTGGCGGGCTGGGGTATGCCCATCGGAGAACTATTCTACCTGGAAGAACTTGCCAAGACATGTAAGAGACTAGGGAGATACACTTTCTTCATGTCAAGTTCGCCAATGAATGTGGGTTTGTCCCTCGATGGTCATGTTCAAAGCCGCTAACTTTCGATAGGTACCCGGGGCTGTGGCAAGCCCGCCAAATGCCCTTGCATTCTTTTGAGATGGCGGGTCCTGATAGAACAGTAACACAGCTACTATAAACAAGTTCATCTGGATGCCCTGAAAAATGCTGATTTGAGTGATAAATGTGTGCAATAAGTCGTTTCAGTATCGTATTTTCCAAGGTTACCTGGGTTCTTTGCTCTTGTAATTGCTCGGCTACTTATGCCCATGGGAACCTTTAATACGACAAACATCAAGGCCTCTTGCGAATGACCATCGGACCCGTCCCAAAATTACCTTTCGAGAGAAGTAAGCCTTTCCTTGGGAACCAGGCCATTTCCCGAGGTCGGAGTATGTCCGATGGATATCATATTCCGCCGACACAACGAAACCATTCCGACCAAGGCATGGTTCACTCGCTTGACGTGACTCAGGCAAGGAAGTACCTGGCCAGTTAGCCAACACTAAGTCCCCTCTAGCTTAATGAGGTGAGATGCGGGGTCCCCATGGGGTTGAGGTCAGGGATCAGTCTCACCGGAGCGCACCCGATGGACAGAGTTGCTTTGATCTCCATGATTCAGGTCAACATATATACCGTGCTTAAACCCGTCAAAGAGTGAGTAAGTAGGCAAATAGTCACTTCAAAATTCATGAGACGTATGCCTACGAGCCATGGACCAAAGCAACAACAAAGCCCTTGAGCCGATCAAGGTAGACGACAAGTTCATCGAGCACGCTCCCGATGTCTATCCAGGCCTATCACCAGAAGACGCGGAGTTTATGAGGGGATACGAAGGAAAGTCTGGCAAGAAAGTCGTCAAAAAGGTATGTCAAACATGCGGCAAAGAAGCTTCAACTGACACACGCAGATTGACTTTCGGCTCCTCCCCATCATGGCCGTTCTGTATCTACTTGCGCATATCGACCGAGGAAATATTGGTAACGCGAAAATCGAGGGGATGGACAAGGATCTTGGCCTTGTTGGAAACCAGTACAACATCGCCAGCACTATCTTCTTCGTGCCCTACATCATCTTCGGTGAGTCCTCACAAAAGATTGCAGGGTGATCTACTGACAAGCTTCAGAGGTGCCTTCCAACATTGTATTGAAAAAGGTTAGAGCGAGTATCTGGCTGTCGTTCTTGATCATATGCTGGGGAATCGTCATGACGTGCATGGGAGTGGTGCAGAACTTCCAAGGCCTCGTCGCCTGCCGAGTAATCCTCGGAGTATTTGAGGTGAGGGGTACTTTCTTCTTCTGTTTCACCATGCTGACTCGTAGGCCAGGCAGGTTTCTTCCCTGGCGCAGTCTTCATCGTCTCCAGCTGGTACCCCCGTCACGAACTTCAGCAACGTCTCGCCATCTTCTACACAGCTTCGGCATTTTCTGGTGCACTCAGCGGCCTTCTGGCTTTCGGTATCGCTCGTCTCGATGGTGCTAGAGGTATTGCCGGATGGCGCTGGATCTTCCTCATTGAAGGAGCGGTGACCGTCGCAGCTGGTCTGGTGATGCCACTACTCATCATTGACACTCCCGAAAGAGCCAAGTGGCTGTCAGATGATGAAAAGCGCTTTGTGGACCTTCGTTTACGACTCTCCGGTGTGAGATCAAACACGGAAGAGGGCGACAAGTTCTCATGGAAGCTGCTTTTCAAGACCATGGTTGATTGGAAGGTGTTGCTGGGAATTATCCTCGCTTGGGCTAATTCTGTCCCCAATGCTGCCTTCAAGTTCACCATGCCCCAGATCATCAAGCAGCTTGGATTCTCAACTGCACAATCACAGCTTCTGACGATGCCTCCATATGTATGTGGCGGTATCGCTGCATGGTTATCTGGAAGATTCTCGGATCGTTTGTCGTGGCGTATGCCTTTTATCGTCGGTCCGATGTCGGTACTCCTCGTTGCCCTGGCTGTGTTGTTCAATTACTCCAAGAACGTGGCGGATAATGTTCCAGCCATGTACGTTGGTGTCACGCTAGCTCAGATCGGTATTTATCCGCTTCTCCCGGGTATCAGCGCATGGACAGGTAACAATCTTGCACCGTCATGGAAGAGATCTATTGGTCTGGCTTGGCTTCTGGCTGCAGGAAATCTTGGCAGTAAGTTCACCTATGGGAGTCTCATTGTCAGCATCCCCTCTAACATAACAATAGGCCTCATTGGAACAAACATCTTTCTCGATAGAGAAGGCCCTCAATATCCGACTGGGTATGGAGTCTCGCTCGGAATTATCTGTCTGGCTGCTTCCTGCGCTCTGCTCATGGAGTTTTGTCTCTGGAAGTCGAACAAAGCCAGGGCTCAGCTTTCTGAGGCGGAGATACGTCAAAAGTATTCTCAGGAGGAATTGGATGCCATGGGAGAGCGAAGTCCGTTGTACAAGTATACCCTTTAGTTGGGGAGAGCATGCCGTGCCATGTATCGTGAAAAGAATTTGCAGGACGAAATGGAACCAAGCCACCCAACTCCTTCAGGCGCTATTGATGGCACCGGGCCAGTACTTTAGCGTCTGGATCCGCTAACTAAGTCACCGGGCCCCCATCAACGCCGCTAAAGCATATAACGCACGGTGCTAGTACAGGGACCTCGCAGGAATTTGCATGAATCAAGTTGGGTTGTATGAGCTCAATTGAAGACTATAAAAGAAGCACATTCTGATTATTCCTACTCAAGTAAATATTGAATGTACTGAAGCCTCTCCTTTCTCTTTCGCCTCCATATCGGGAATCGAGATGCTGCGATTTCGCAAAACTCCCATGATCCGTTGGCTTGCATGAAGGATTGGCTCATGCCATTATCCGGAATCCTGTCAGCCCTAAGATGCCGAGATAGCCTGGATCCCGCAGCCTGAACTTTATATGAAGATCATGGCATAAATCTTGAGGTTTCCCGAGAAGGCCGTTGCGTATAATTTGAGTTGTCTCTGTTTGATCTCGTGTGTCGATGGTACGACCATGGCAAGCCGAATCATTGCACTTCTCCTTACTTTTCAGAGAGCTGTCGCTTCTGAAGTTCCTGTTGTAGACCTCGGCTATGCGGTTTACCAAGGATCTGTACAGGAGGTAAGAGAGAATACCGTTGATGACGTGACACCGCTGACATGAATGACGAGAGGGGATCTTCGTAACTGTACAACTTCTCCAACATCAGATATGGTGAACCGCCGATAGGTGATCTTCTATTGGACGTATCGCGCTGCCCAAAATGAATCGATGGCTGCCGAATGTTCGCTACCGATATGCTGACTTGACAGCGCGAAACCTGTTGCTCCCAAAGGACGCAACGCCACAATAGACAAAGGCGACGTTGGCCACATTTGTCCCCAGGCGATGGCCGCGTGGGAAGTATACACTTCGTTCACAGGACCCGACTGTTTAAGTGGCAAAATCTCAACTCTTGCGGAAGACCAAAGACATGCCCTCAAAGAGGCCTCAGATCTCAAGATCCCGATAGATCCCAGGGAAACAGAAGATTGTCTCTTTCTCGATGTTGTCACACCCATTCAGAGTTTCGAGAACTCAGTGAAGAGACTGGCACCGGTGCTATTCTGGCTTTCGGGAGGTGGATATACCACTGGTGAGAAGGGCTGGTTTGACCCCGCGGGTCTCATCAAGGCGAGCTATGCGTCGAGTTCGGAAGGCTTGGTCTATGTTTCTGCAAACTATCGAGTATGTTGCGGTTAGCTGGATTCAAGAACGTTAGAAGACTGACAACTCATAGCTTGGTGCTCTTGGATGGCTTGCTGGATCGAAACTGGACCCCGGTAATGATGTTAATCGATCTGGTGCTGATGATGGCTAGCTGATGAGCAGTTCAGAGACGACGGTAGCCAATGCGGCACTTTATGACCAGCGACTGGCACTTGAATGGATCCAAGAGAATATCCATCAGTTCGGCGGCGATCCAACTCGCGTGACTATCATGGGCGAGTCAGCTGGAGGTTTGTCTTTTCTGGTCCAAGGAGGCGAGCTTTAACACTGACAGGAACTTGACAGGTGCGAGTATCCATCATCATCTGACCGCCTTTGGAGGCAAAAATGAGACAACATTCTTCTAACGGGCAATCCCTCAGAGCACTGGCTGGTAAGGAGAGCAAAGACTCATGCTATACTTGGCTGACGCACCTCAGGGATCATATCGCGAATGACAGACTCGAGAATGATGTGATCGACAAGTTCCTCGCTCTTGCAAAAGTTCAAGATCTGGAAGCGGCTAGAAAACTGTCAACTGAAGAGGTTCAAAAGGCAAACCGGCTTCTGATCTCAGACTCTGCTTGAGAACAAGTACGACAGGTCCATTTGTGGATGGGCTATACGTACCAGAAAACCCGGATAAGCTGTTTGCAGAAGGGAGGCATATCCAGGATGTGGATCTGCTGATTGGCTTCAATCAAGATGAAGGACTGATCTTCACATTTCCAGAGTCAAATGACGATGCTAGGTACCACAAGTTTCTAGAGTCAACATACTCCAACGCCAGCCCCAAGACGCTTGATCATATAGAGACGATGCTCTACCCACCAGTGTTTGACGGAAGCTATGGGTACACGAACCAAACAGGCCGTGTCTCCATCACCAAGGCTGATTCGGAGTTCACCTGCAAGTACGGATTCCTGCAGGCAGGGTATGGAAACAGGGCCAAGAGTTACCGTTTCAACGTCTACCCCGGCCTTCATGGCAGTGAGATGCACTATACCTTCTTCAATGGTCCTGAAAGCAATCCAGAGGTCGACGAAGCTGTTGCTGTTGGGTTCTCAAGAGCTTCTGACGAGTTTTGCGGGGCCTGGAAACGCGACTTCGCTGGCTGCTCCTCAGGGGGTACCGGTGTACGGGGAAGACAGGCGTATGCTTTACATCGGTAACGAGGGCTTCGGTATTGCGACGGATGAGACTGTTCCAGAACGCTGCAAGTTCTGGCAGAGTGGGATTATCTGTGAGTTTGTATCGTTGCTGTAATCATTGTGCCAACCTTGGATCGTTACAGAGATGTTTTCAACAGACATCTGCGATTGGCTTGGGTATCGGGGCCCGTGAAGGTCGGAGTGTGGGTTTTGTTGTTTGTGGTGAGAGCTTTCCACGATGAGTTAGGAAGAGAGGGCATGGCAACGGGGATTTGGTAGCGCTGGGAGAATCAAGGCTAAAAGTGCTCATCCCCTGGTGCTGTTCCGTGTTCGGAGCTTTCATCCAAAGCCTGCTTGGCACTGTTCTTCTCTGCTGTTCTACTTGGTCTAAGGGGAAAAGAAAGCCCAGGACCCTGGTCTAAATAACGAAAAGACTTAGGAAACTTGGCATAAGTTTAGGATATCTTTACTCAGTTTAGGATGCCTTTGCTAAGTTTAGAATACCTTTTGCTAAGTAAATTTTGACATTCTGTATCAAGGTCCGATGTTCCCTTGCTCCCCGAGGTTATTCTACGTTGCCTTATGTTCAATGGGGAGGCCCCTGAATCACTGGGTAGTGGGGCTTTTATGAGATGGTTCGTCCAATCGTCCACAAGATCTGGCCGCTGGAGGTCTCCCTCACTTTATCAACAACAACGCAAGCTTCATCTTGACCACTTCTCAAAGCCCATCGGTGATTCACAACACACGATGCCTCTCTCGCCGCACCAGTCCCTCCACGGACTGAGCGTAGAGAACTCGTGGTTCGCAACGCACCCAGTGTTCTGGACCTCTCAGCACCTCGATCTCCTGGGCATTCGCTTCCTGCACTTCGATGGTCCTCGCCACACAGCACAACCTCGCAGAGAGAATGCTGTGAAGCTTGACGCAGTCAAGATTGTTTTCCATATCATGCGCCTTGCCTCGATTCCGGAACCTGAAGACAAGCTCAAGTCCGCCTTCTATCTTCTTTGTATCCCAGGAAGCCCTCTGAAGCCCAGGTCCAAGCCGTAAGTTGATTTTCACTCCCCTTGCCCGACCTCCAGAACTGACTTGGTCTGTTTGAACATGTACAGCCCGAAGTTCTTCTACGCGGAACGCGCCGTTCATGAAACACTGTGCTATGTCTTTCATGTAGCCAAGCCTCCCCCCCGAACTCAGCCCCCGGTAGTCGGGTTCACTTACTATCGGGCCTTCAACTGGGACAGAAAGAGACGGTACACTCCCCGAACCCATCCCAAGTCCAAATCTGGTAAAACCAACAACCCAGTCAAGAGAATTTGCAAGATTCTCTTGCGGAAGGTCACCCCGCAGCACTGGGAGGAGGACCCTTACATCGTCTGTCTGCTGTTGTCGCTCGCACAAGCGCAGTCAATGAAGCAGAAGAGAGAAATGCCGGACACTTTTCCTGTACGTTTAATCACTCTGCCGCTGATACTTTACTGACTCTCCAAAGGTGCGACTCCTCGTGGCTGTTGACGGGGACAAGAATTTCGCCCATGTCTTCCAGGCTGAGATTGATGCGCGTATCCTCCAAGCGCTCGACAAGCCGACATTCAATTTGAAGGGAGTAACATGGCCGACCGTGTCTCACACGAAGGTGGCTTTCGACCCTTACCTGACCTTTCCGGATCGCCTCTTGGCGGAGATGCTTGGGTCTTAGATGGAGCAGATGTAGGAAAGGGCTGTGGACGGAATGTTGACACCCCAGGCCGAGAAGCGAAAGGATGAGGACGACGTGGAGATTTCCTTGAAAAGAGAGAGTTAAGGCCCAGATGTGTATGTACCTCTTACCATGGTTGGAGACGTACGAGTGCCTTGCGCCAGTGGCCAAGGATTCCTTAGTGAGTTCAATTGACCAACATCAACCTTCAAACTTTGAACTTTATTTCCCCCTTCCGCTGTTTCCCATCTGAGAAACCAAGAGTGAATCTATGATCTGAGAACTAGAGATGAAAATGTCTTCGATGCTGAACAGCCTAGACAAGAGTGTTCCGTCTACGTCCTCTTCTCCGTTGTTCGGTCTGCGAAAGGCATGTCCGTTTGAACACAGTCAGAACAGTTTTTTAACGAAACCGACCCAGTACAACGAGCGAACATCATAGGCACCATACTTACAGTCCTTGAACACTTTTGTCTGTTGAAAACTACCCTTCCCGTCCCTTGGCCAGAGATGAAAGTTTAAGGTTATATACCTTTTAGTATCTTCCTTTTACAAACCTGCAAAGGTTTGATCAGTCTAAGGTTTGTTGGTTATCGACGAAGTTTTGCAAAGCAGAAGCTTGTATTGTGAGCAGCCATATCGTGTACCAATCACCTGTCCGACCAACTCAAAGCCTAACCTTGTGGTCCAGCAGGTAGCCATACACCTTCCCACTGGCAGAAAAGAAAAACTACTAACTTTCAAATAAGGCGTCAATAATAACTAATCACAGGTATCAAGCTTCCTAGCGTTTTCGTTGTTCACTATAAATGACCTCAGTTTTCCTTACTCTCTCCGCATTCCCCCAAGCATCCACACCATTCTGCTTACCTTCCAGCTGCACTAGCACTACACGACATCTGCCACGCCTCGTTACCTATCTCCAACTTCAAGCAAGATGGATCCCTTCGACAACCTCCCTGCTGAGGTCCGAATCAAGATCCTTGGATCTATTCCCTCATATGCAACAACCGCTCGATTGATCCGAGCCTCACCAATCATGCTGGCCCAGTATACAACTACTGAGTCAAGTAATCTTCGCGAATACTTGTCGCAACTCATCGGTACCGATGCAAATGATCATGATCTTCTCCAAGACGCTCTAGCAATCATCTACTTCGGCGAAACTTACCACCAAGACGATATCTGCGATCTTGTGCACGAATGGAAAGCAAAGACTCTCCCATTACCTTTTGACCGAGGCGACAACGGCATGATCACGAAGATTCGGCTACTGTTCGAGCGCATGAGCGAGTTCATCGACGACTACCTCAGCAAGGCAACAGCTCAGAATACTGCTGAGGCATATCTTCAGGGCCCACGCCGTACATACATCGATACCGTTGACCCGCAGCGAATCACTCTGCTTGACTTGAACCCGCAAGAAAGACTACGTTTCTTTCAAGTGTTTATCAAGTTCGAGGTCCTCTGCAAATTAAGCAGCCCACGAGTCCGCGACGCAAGGGCCACGATTCGATTGAAGTTGCCGAAACTGAGCAGCTGGGAGAAGGAGGCCTCGATTTGCGTATATGAGTACATGAGAGCATCCTATAGCGCTATGTTTGCCCATTGTGTAGATGCACAGACGTTCAAGGACTACAAGGAGTTTTGTGATCTTCAGAGGCAGAGCGAACGTGAGAAAGCATTCTTTGTCGAAACGATGTGTTACGATCCCCGTTACCCCTTTCTTCGCTGCAAGATTCCCAAGTATGCAGCCGATTTCCCCAAGTCGCTACCTTGGTGTGGGTTTGATATGCTGTCGCACCTGATGATGAAGACGATGACAGAACACGAACCCATGTGGATTGCGAAGATGTATTCAAGATATGACAGGAGGAGCTACGACTCGGCTCAGTACAGTTTTGAGACTCAGCTGGATAGAGTCCCACCGAATCGACGCGCACGACATTACAGTCCCAGCGATACAGAAGCCCACCAGATCAAGAGAGAGCAACGCACCATCCACCGACAGAGAGCTCGGGCATTCTTCGACGACGCGAGACTGTTCCCTGGACAAGAAGCCCACTTCCCGACAGAAGAAGAGATAAAGACAGAGGTGGCGAGACTGGAAATTGAACGGAAAATGAACACGAAGAAGCAATGGGAGGAGTATTTTGCCAAGAAAAGGTCTAGCCCTCCTTGGTACAAGGACCCCCCAACGAAACGCGACCCGTTTGGTTATACCAACAAGGAAATAGAAGAAGATACGGAGGTTTATGACAGAGGTTTGACTCCGCCGCCGTTCTTTGCATTGTCCAAGGGGAGACATCGTGGATGAACTTTAGGGGCTGCACAAATGTATCGGGGCTTGACTAAGACATCTTTGGAGAGTAGACGAAAAGTCTTTGTAGGCAAAACAGCATAAAGATCAGTATAATAGCGGGAGAACTAGGGTCAATAAAAGATTGGATATTATTATAGCGGTTCCTAAAGGATCAACTTCCGAGCAATCCAGTGCTGATGCCTGTATCACTTCTTTTGTGAAACACCGAATGTAGTTAAATGCGGCCAATCTAGGCTGGTCAGTGTCGTATATACATCTCGAGGTATAAAACTCACCAAATGTCGTTCTTTGAGAATTAATTCGCGTGACGTCAACTCGCTGGCCAACTGTCAAAGATTTGCTCATCGCATCGCCGTAACAAAAGCCATAGCGCCCAAACACAGGACTCCATTTCGCTCCCTTGTCCACTCTTCGATCCTTGTTGAGTTTCTTCCAGACCGTACCGCGATCATCAGTAGCAGTCTTCCCGGTGTTGTAGTCAACAGTGATACTCTGGCATCTGTAGCAATTTGCCGTCAACGGCATGCGTATTCCACCTGCAAAGGTGAGCTCGCCCCAGAAATCCTCGGCGAATGCTTTGGAGGCGCCGCGGACAACGATGTTGGGACGGAATTTGGTGATGTCCATTGAGTAGCCTTCATCAAGGCGTGCTGAAACTTCGTTGTTGGACTCTTCTATGACGACTAGGTAGTGGGCGAGATC
Source organism: Fusarium mundagurra (assembly GCA_013396205.1). Taxonomy (NCBI): domain Eukaryota; kingdom Fungi; phylum Ascomycota; class Sordariomycetes; order Hypocreales; family Nectriaceae; genus Fusarium; species Fusarium mundagurra. The sequence goes on along the minus strand of JAAOAN010000278.1, from coordinate 87,320 downwards.
GTTGAAGGCAAGACGCTCAGGTGGGTGAGACAAAGGAGGGAGAATGTTCTTGATACGGTCGGTGAAAGAGGCTTTCTTCAACGCATCGGAGCTGTGAGGAGCCAAGGAACCTAGAACAGCTCTTGACTCGTTCCCAATGTAGACAAGTCGGACTTCGTCACCAAGGCGGTCAGAGAACCATTGCGATAGCTCATCTCCCATATCATAGGCTTTGGCCTTGCTGGTATGCAGACTGGTTTCGATCATCTTTCGACCTTCAACAGCAGGCTTCAGAGGAAATTCGACACTATCGTCCGCCTTCTCTCCAGTCCATCTCACCGTTACTTGGCCCTTATCATAGTCGACTGAAGCGGAAAAGAGAGCGAGTTTCAGATGATATCCGATCAACATCGTTTCATATGAAACATTGCCGTTATCATCTCGGTTGACCTTTTGCAGAGAAAAGGTTCTATCTCCCTCAAAGCCATAGGGACCGAGACGCGCTTTGGTCAAAGAAGTTCCTCGGATACCTTTGACGGGGTAAACATATAACTTCGGGAATTTGTTAGCCGGAAGTTTCTCTGCGTGAGCTTGCTTACTTGAGTGACTTCCAATCCAGTTTCCTGCGCCTTGTTACCGGAGATAAGCAGATAGAGACCTGCCAAAATAGCGAAGGCGCTCAAAGCAATTGAAATCATAGTATAGTCATCCATTTACTTCTTTGAGAGTTGAGAGGGGAAGTTATCGATGGAGCGGAGGGGCATCCGCAGCATATACAGAGCGTCTCCCTCGAGTAACTTTTATGGACACTCAGTATGACGTGCCGATGTCAAGAACTAAACCACAACAGGTAAATTGATAGCCCACTCTTGACCAACAGTAGCAGCGCATTGGCTCGGTAGTCCATTGACACTAGAACGGAGGAGGAAAAAGAACCCGGGCCATCTTCACTCCACCGAAAAACTCTTGAGTACCACGAAGAGCTTCACACTCCAACAATCGCACCGCGTAATTGGTTTAGTGGTAAAATTCTCCGTTGCCATTCGAGCAGCGTCGGGGAGCCCAGGGTTCGATTCCCTGATTACGCATTCAAAAGCTGTAATAGCCTATCCACGATCTTTTTGTGGTGTTGTGCATTTTCTTTTTGCGCAATAGCTTGTAGGTCGCTAAGCAATGGTACCCAGCCTGCACACAAATGTGGTGGAAAGGCACAGAAGGTAAAGCAATCCGATTGAGGTGAGGCGAGAATGCAATGTGAAACGCATTCACTGGACAGCAAGTCAGCATGCATTGGTTTGGCTATCGCAAGAGCCTCACTGTGAGCATCACTTTGGCAAGAGATCGATCAGGGCATTAATTGCTGCGCCTTGTATTATTCTATGTCTATGAAGGTACAAAAAAAAAAAGAAATTATTGATAGCGAAAGTAATACATAATCTCATGTCATCCACTTTACAGTGAAGTCTCAAGCTCAAGATCCTTCTTGATGGCGGGCAGAACTGTACCGTCGTTCCAGTTCCAGATCAAACCGCTGTTGTGTCCAGCATACACAGCACCGGTCCAGTAAGTGTTGCGGTATCCCTCAAGCGCAATGAGATCACGGTAGAAGCCCTGAGCAATATCACGGCCAGTGACGTGGAGATAGTAAGGAGCATGGTCCTCAAGCATAGGGAACGTACACTTCTCGGCCGCATCAGCGGGGGCACCGCCAAGACGAGCAATAGTGGTGAGCTCCTTGCGCATCAGAGCCTTGGCATCCTCGAGGGTGTAGTCGGTGTTGGGGAAACCAGTGCCGATGAGGAAGTCCTCGGGTGAACCAGTTTGGAAGTAACCGTTGTTACCGGGGACGATAGGCATGTTGGCGGGGGTGAAGGCACCAACGTTCTGAAGACCGTTCTTAAGACCGGGAATGTGAGCGATACCAGCGACGTAGCCGAAAGCAGCAAACTTGGTGATGAGCTTCCTCTCCTTCTCGCAGAGATCGAACATCTTGGTGTTGGCGCGTGTCTGAGGCATGGCAACGACGAGCTTGCGGGCTCGGAGGGTGATGGTCTTGCCATTCTGCTTAAAGGTGACAACGACGCCCTTACCGGCAACGTTTCGTCGAACACTGACGACCTCAGAGTTGAGGTAGATACTGTTACCGAGTACCTTGGCAGCAGCTTCGTAGATGCTTCGGGTGTCGCCTGAGGCAGCAACGAGGAACTCGCTGGAAACACTCTGGAGAAGACCAGGACCGAACTTCTTAATACCGTAGATGGTGGGGATGGCGGTGATGTTGCCGGGGTACCAATTAAGCTGGGCGATGAGGGGAAGGATGGCGCTGAAGTTGTACTTGGCAGCGAACTCTCCGAAAGGTAGAAGAAGCTCCTGAGGAACGGGGTTGGGCATCAAATAACCTTGGTCGATCCAGGGATACTTGGGAAGGACGTTCTGAGCATAAGCTTGCATGGCAGCGGCCGTGGCCTCCTTGGTAGCAGCAGCCTGAGCCTGAGACTGCGCAGGAATGGGAATGCCCAAAGTGAAGTCATACTGCTTGTTTGTGCTGGTGGTAGCAGAGAAGGGGTTGTTCTTCACAAGAGCAACACCAAGACGACCGATGTACTTCTGCACAGTCTTGGTGTTCTCAAAGAGTGTGACACCGATGTTGGTAGGTCGCTTGGTGACAGGGTTGATGTATGTCTGAGCATGACCACCAATCTGGTTTTCCTTCTCAATAACAGCAACCCTCAAGCCATCATCCTGGAGGTTGACAGCAGCATGGATACCGGAGGATCCACCGCCGATGATGGCAACATCGACGTCATACTTTGGCGCAGAGCCGGGAGGGACGACAATGGCGGTGGCACATGAGGCCAAAGCGAGGGCAGAGGTGTAGAACTTCATTGTGAAAGAGAGAGACTGAGAAGAAAGAGAGTGGCGCGTGGGTGAAGGGTGAGATGATGATGGGAGGGCAGCTCGGGCTTTTATCGACCGTTGAGAATAACGGTGTTGCACAGCACAAGGAGTAAGCCATGGCGGATCTGTATAAGCTTTCTTGCTTCCGTATCGCGCCGGAGGTTCTGTGCAAAAATTCCTCATATTAAGATGCTCAATTTGGTGTTAATTTGCGCGCAAGTTTTGGGACCCATGTCGTTGGCACTTAGACTGGCTATGCTTGTCAGCGGCGACTCAGTGGCGGCTCAGCGGCCACTCAGCGCTCGATCGTTATTGCTAGTTTGACACTAGGTCTTAGAGAAGATGACAGTCAAAGCACGGTGGCTTGAACGCAGGTAATTATTTGAAAAGAAACTGCCTACTGAGTCATTGCAGCGGCGGTATATTCTCTACTGGATCGTTTTGAATCATCTCAACATATTTTGCAGTTGTATTTGCCCAAACAACCTTGACTCTATCGCCCTCGGCACTTGGTGTTGACGTAGTTGGTAATCGAACAAGGTTTAATTACGATCAAGCAATGCTACCTGAAACCACCACCCGTCAAAGTCTATTTATCCCCCTAGCCATCATCCCGGCTAGTTCCGAGCTTCTGGTTCACTTTTAACCCCAGATTCGGTGTCATGCGTCGGTTTTTATCCCAGAACCGCCTTGCTGGGCACAAAGTTTAGATGGCTAACGGCTTCATCTCACAGCAGCAGTTTATCTCAAACTATCTCCTTTCTTTGATCTTTCGACGTTGGAATGCTGAATCAGAATGTCGACTAGTTGTTTAACCTTCCGGATAAGTAAATGAGTGTAACCCGACACCGATGACATGATGATTCAGATATCCGTTCTCAATACAGAACTAGTTTTTGCACAGGTATACCACCCAGCCTAAATACCCAATACCTACCCATAAAGAAGTGTAAGATACCCGGGAGAGACCTTTTCCCGTCCCCAACTGCGAGAACAGTAAGGAGATCGCCGAATTTCATGAAGCTCATGACAGCCAGGATGGTAGCGATAGCATTATGGTTGTCGTGGAGTTGGTGTGCTAGGATAAAAATGCCGCATGATATATCTCTCGCTGCCAGCATATATATAGGCGCGAAACTGGCGGGATCATCCGAGGATCCCTTGTCTGGGATGCCTCTGAGTTGGTATTGGCTTCGTGGGTTACAGAGGGCGAGTGCTCCACCAGCGAGGCTAGTGAGGCCAATGGAGAGAATACAGAACTCGACGAATACGGTGAAGAAAGACATGGCTTGTGAAATTGACGCGAATACTGGTGGATGATGAAGTCCTTCGATATCTGCCGTGGCAGGGAACAGGTTGTGCTGCACTGTTTATGAGTTCGGCCGACGTCTCCAATGATCCTTGCAACTTGCAGGGCTGGCTGCCTAGCCGAAGTGACCACACTGCACAGCCCAGTGACCTGTGCCCTGTAAGTACCCCACGCCTTGTCATTGGGATCGACATCAGATCGGAACAATCGGTTCTGTTTATTGCCTACTATGAGAGCATAGCCTGACCTGTATCAAAATACTAGGTTCCCTTTAAGCAATATTTTGTAACAAATTTCCCGACCAAAGACCGAAGACCGTGCAATGATAATTCGTCCTGCAGTTGCAATGCACCAGCAAAAATAATAATGAAGTCGGTAGCTACCATAACCCATCGCGATTCACCTGATACCACGTTTTTCTCGCAATATCTACCCCTGAAACTGGAACAAGTGTTCAAGGTCATCCTCCTTGAGGTTTTCCACCGCCATGCTAGCGATGTTGTCCCACATCAAGAGCTTGGTTTCGACCGCAAAGAGTTCCTTCTTTTGCTTGTCGACTTGCAACTGGAAGTTGTCCCGGTTTTCAATAGCTGCTCGAGCATCCTTGATCATTTCAAGTCTGGTAACGTCCTTTGTCGCATTTGCTTTCCGGATCATGGCGCTCGACAGTGTCTGGTGCGCACCAGTCATGGCCCTTGTGGCATCCATGTAGGTCTCTAGCTTCTCTGTGCGCGCTTTTTCAGCGTCCTGGTACAGTTCCTCTGCTTTGTTGAGGGCGTCTCGGGACTTCTGAAAGATTTGTTCGACGTCATCCAGTTTCATTTCGGTGAACTTCTTGACGTGCTCGCTCTTGCGGCGTTTTGCATCGCTTGTTGATGAGCCGGACGCAAGACTGCGTTTCGGGGAGTTGCGCTTCGATCGAGAGGTCGATTTCCGACATGACTAAAGATATGATGGGCTGTTTGAGCGGATTGACACTGTTGCTTGGAAGTGTAGACTTTGATGCACTGGCTGAAGTCTCAACCTCTGAGAATTGATGCTGGGACTGAAGTTCTGTTAGTTGAGAAACACGGAATGAGTGGTTTGGCCGGGGGACACACAGTTTGCAGGGGCTGGAAGTGTGTTGCAAATGTTGCAAAGGGACGGTCGATGGGATAAGGGATGATCAAAGAGAGAAGGATGCGATGCCAATGCGCTAAAGCCTGTGCCATGGAGAGAAGAGATGAAGGAGTGCACGCTTTGAAGGCACAAGAACTCCGCTGGTGGATCGAATTCATGAAAACAGCTGTGATTCACAAATATTAGATGAAGGGACCACCTTCTCACCAGAGGAAGTGCTAGTGTTTTCTGATGAAAATCCAGTCTTCAAACGGGATGTTGAGGCGTTATTATTCGTTTTTAATGCTAACCACGACAGCCTGAGATGATCATCTGAGACCATAAGCATCTTTAATTTCATTTGTCAATGAGTTACCAGCAATGTGGCTCTGTTTCTCTTAAGAAGTCACCAAAGAATTTACTGTCAGCCATCAAACAAGACATTGTCATTTGTCAATGGCTGTTGACTACTTCTAAAGTAGTTACGAGTACCGCTAGGCTTTTTATCATATCATTTCATTGCTAAACTCTAGAATCCTCTCTGATGGCCAGCTAATGATAGCATAGTGACCTTTACTCTGAGGTTATAGCATCCATTGGTCTGCATTTCAAGAGTGTTCTATATCACTGTCAGTCATGGTGTGCCCCCTCGCCCGAAGAGTGACTTACCTGCATAGCATCCAGTTCCTATTGTATCATAATCAGGCTTGAATCAGGCTGTTACGTACATGAGAGGGGGGGATCTTTTATGAGCTTCGGTGCCCATATGGTTCAAAAGGGAAGGAAGCCGAGACGGCTGCCATCGCAAGAAACAACGCAGCACAGACATACAGAGGAGCAGGTGTATCGGTGTTAGCTTCAGTCGCGACAACAGCCGACACAATTCCCATCACTCGATTGCACGCGACAGCAATAGCACTTCCAGTAGCACGATGAGCACTTGGCAGGACCTCAGGGGTGTAGGCATAAAGCGTGCCGTAGTAGATGTTGATGCAAAAGGCGATCAGACAAGTGAATGTGATGTCTTGCACGGATGTCTTCACAGAGGTGTAGGCGAAGAAGAAGGCCATGCTTATCAAAGCGCCAATGACCATGGTGTACTTGCGGCCAAGCTTGGTGTTGCACATGAAGCCAGCGACAACGGGACCTGGGATACCGCTGATGTTGGTCAGAGCATAGTTGCGCCAGATTTCGAACTGTGAACGGTTGAAGACTGCGCCTCTACTTGCCAGATACGACCTAAGATAATGTTAATCCTGTCAGGAGCATAAATCAGGAAGGGGCCTCCTGTTCGAAGTGCATGAACAAAGATAGTAACTCACGGAAGGAAGACGTAGAACAGAGGGTACGCAAGACCAATCAGTGTCCAGGACAGAAAGATGCTGGAGGTTGAGATAGTCATCTTCTTGGTACTAAACAGACCTCGAATATGGATCATTGTCTCGCTTATCGAGAATCGGTTCTTGCTGTGCGCTGAGGTGATGGTTCCGCAGGCTTCAAGATCCTGCAAGGTGAGAGAGCAAGTGCGATTGTACTTGGTCGCCAGGTACTGGAATGTCTCGATCACTTCTTCCTCCTTTCCGACACCGAGGAGGTACTTGGGCGTCTCGCGGAGTCTAACGACGGTGACTCGAAGAAGTGAGAGAAAGAAAACGAGGGCGCCGCCTGTGAACATGACGTATCGCCAGCCCATGTTGTTCCCCCGCGTACAAGTCTCGACATCAACGCAGTTCCAACGCTTAGGAACCATGAATCCCCAAGCGATGAAACCAGCAATAGCCTGCCCGAAGCCCCACCAACAAGCCATGAGAGTCAAAAGCCATTGTTTGTTGCTTGGGAGGTACTCCAGAAAAACAGCTGTGTCCATGACGAGGTTTCCGCCAGCGCCAAAACTAACCAGTGCAATAAAGAGTCCAAGGGATGGCCAATTGGGCATACCACCAGCGATGATGCAGCTGACCGAACAGAGGAAGAGAGTGATGTTGAAGGCGTATTTTCTCCCTATGATGTCGGCGCTGAAACCCCAGAATAGAGCGCCTGTCAACATGCCGACGTATGCTGCGATGGTCATGCCGTTGGCATAGCCCTTTTCTCCGAATTCACGGAAGGATTGTGTCGCAATGATGGACTGGAAAAGAAGGATCATTGAATCAACAGCATAGCTTGACAAAAAGAAAGGTCAGCAGTTAGCGATTTGGAGATGCTTCTCAACGAGGTCTTACCCGAAGCCGTTTAAGAAGAATAACTTGAGGTGATACGGCGTCCAACCAATTTCGTCAATAGCCTGGTCCGAGTTAGCTTCTAATTGTTTGTGGGAATTTGGTGATGTCTCTCACATCGTTGACGAGTCTCATTTTCTGATTGAAAGCAGGGTCCAGATCTTGTAGGTCGAGAAGGTCCTGTTGAGTGCCAACCTTGACATCGATAGTGCCATAATTGGGTCCATTCTGCTCCTCCACATCCTGACTCTTTTTCACAGAAGACATGATTGCGGACTTAGCTGAAGATGTGAATGAGAAGAGATATGAAAAGCGCAAGACGATCATCAGAAGAGAAAGTCGCGTGGGCTTTATCTCAGAGACCCGATGATCCTGGACGAATAGAGCATGGTCAGCGTTGATTTAGAGGTAACCTTCCGAAAACCTGCTAATTCCTACCTCTAGCTGCATTGAGATCGTACCAAGACATGATCATGCCCAATGGCAGACGAGAGGTTAATCACGCGCCAAGAATGCCAATGTTTGTGTGGCCATTGCATTTTCGGGAGTCGTTACACGCAGAAAATGCCCATCATATTTTATCATCTGTATACTTTCGGGGACCACGTGGGCGTTGAACAATTGCGGCGAATAGAGTTTTTAAATTGACGGCTTTAACGCTTGGTTGAAAATGAGGTATCATAATTTTGGGTTGTCTCCGATAGATGGCCCGCGGGTACTCCGTAAGATCAATGGCAACCCAACCCCAGGGTTCATCAAAGAGGGGTTACAACAAGATCTGCATCTCCTAAAACTGGGGTTTCATCAATTGAACTTTTACATGTAACATTGTAATCTGTCACCAGATAAGACCGTTGCACTCAGCCAGGCATTAAGCTTTACCAAAGCATCTGAGATCTAACATTGCACTGACGCCGCTCGTTCGCCATTCCGTCACGCGCCTGTGTTCTTATTGTACCAATTAATGATATGATGACATTCGTTCTATGTAATGGGGCAACATTATTCAGACGCTAAAAGAAATCGTAACCAGTCTATCCATCGCATGCTTTTGTCCTCACTTCCTGTGTCGGTACTCCTCGGGGCTCTCGTACGAGGATAATTCCCTGTCCTCGATATCTGCCGGCTTGCGCTCCTTCTGCAAATGCTTGACATACCAAATCATAAAAATAAGCATAACCAGGGCCATCAGAATGGCATCAAAGACATATAAATAGACCTCGTGAGAGATCAGATATCCCTTGTTTCCTTGAAGGTACTCCACCACCCTGAAGATACTTCGGACAAGAATAAGGAAACTCGTGGCATAAAGAACGTAAAGGTATCTCGCCCAGGGTACATCGCCTCGTCGTGCTTCGCGTGTCGGGGATTTGAGTAGTCGGACATGGAAGAGGATCGAGGTGACGACGAAGAAGCCAAAGACGACGATTTGGACGAACAGACCGGCGATGATGATCTTCTCGCCCAGGTTGTAGAGATCCAAGGTACCAGCTGACTGAATACCTCCACCGCCGGCCTGCAGACTGAATGCGATAACGTCGCCGGTGACGAAGATGCGTGTCACCCATTTGACGGGTACAAGAGATAGATGGGCAGCTCCGACGGTTCGAATTAGGCGACCGAGAATCATGTAAATCGAGGCGGCGAAGAGTGCGGGTGCGACGAGGATAGGAATGGCTTGCAGCACGAAGCCACCAACGGAGAGCTTGTCAAAGTGACTCCATATTCTTCCAGCATATCCGACAGTCTCGACTGAAGAAAAGGTTAGCGACACCAACAGGGCGATGCGATAAAGTGGTAGACCTACAAAATCCGCCAACGACGAAAGGCGTAAAGTAATAAGCGCGAACTCGAATCAATCGCCAAGTATGTAGTACCGAAAGAATAGCGAAGACAACGGTGCTGACAACTGCTGCTGGCAGAGAAGGATCATAGCGATAAAGCTTGAAGTCGAAGGCTGCGGTGTCCGTGTCGGCCATGATGAAGAGAATGGAAAATAAACCGTTTAGAGATTAAAGACCCAATGGATGGAGATTCATGCCAGGAAGGGCGTTCTCTAAAACTATATACATACCAAAAGCTGGGGACACTAGGCTATGCCGAGCCGCGGTGGGCTCAACGGAATGCACGAGTACGGAGTAGGGAGGCGGGTAACGGGAACGAAGCTTAACGAAAGTGGAGAATAAACGAGGAACGAATTCATCCTGGTTAATTTTGACAGGGCTGAGCCTAAAGATACAACGGTAAAAAGGAAATAACGGTTAATTGTTGCTTTGCCATGTACATATCCATGTCCATGTCCAATGGGAATTGTCAATGTCGCATCATATTCTGCTCAGAAGGGAGGATCTAATTTTCGTATCATGACTAAGTTTTGAACGTGAATTGCCCTAAAAGAGTTAGATACCCTTTAAAACTTAATTTATGCGATTCATTCATTCTTTGCGCTTCGACCTCGGGCATGTCGACTCATGGCAGACGAGAAGCGGATTTGATACGTTCGGCGCTTCCTCGCGGTAACTATCTTTGGCCAAAGTCAGTGGAGCAGTCCCATAGCTCATCTCCAATCAGCAGAGATTTCAACACCGAGATACCTCGTTTAAGGCCTCGCCCTCGTTTATGCCTCGTTTATACCTCGTTCAGCCAGCTCATCGATCTGCAATCTCGGCTCTGTATCCGTACAGTAATCGTCCAGTACCTTCGTTCCATCCCGTCGCCAACAGAGTTTTCTTTTTCCCCTTCGTTTACCTACACAAACGATATCCGAAATCTTAAAACTGAGCCTGATAATCTCGTTCAGCTCCCCAGCCTCGCCTCGCTGGTCTGCTATTGGTCGTCATGGACGCCGAGGTGCATGACGTCGTTACAGTGAGGAGTGGATCGAAGCCGCGAAGGCCACACAAGAAAGCAAAGACTGGCTGTCTCGACTGCAGAAGACGGCGCGTCAAGGTGAGTCCCTGCGTGGCTTGAATGTGGCGGTGCCAATGCCAATTCTGGAACTGATCTGATGTTGCAGTGCACCGAGGAGCGGCCAGAATGCCGTGCTTGTCATCGTCGTGGAGTTGAATGTGAATACCCTTCATTCCAAGGGGTAGTATTCCCATCACCCTCTACACAGCATGGTGACGAGACGTCTCCCGAGTCGACTTCATCGCAGCCGCCGAAGCAGCTTCACACGCAGATGATTGCTCCTGTCCCAGGTCTCGTCTCAAATGCATATCAGTCAGTTCTTGGGGTGCAGCAACAAAACAGACCATCCGTCACCTATGGCACGGAGGACATGGCTCTGCTTCACCATTGGACAGTCTCTACTAGTCATGATGTCTACAAGAACTCGGCTTTATCTGCTATCTGCCAGGTCATATTCCCCAAGATCGCATTTGAGCATCCGTTCGTGATGCAAGCTCTCCTAGGCCTGACTGCCCTTCACATCGCATACCTTGAGCCCCATCAGAGGCTGAGATATACCGCAGAAGCGGCGCGCTACCACAGCCAAGGTCTGCAGGGCTTCAACGAGGCCGTTTCGCTGTCGAATAATGAGATGGCCGATGGCTTATTCGTCTGGTCATCGCTCAACCTTCTGTACGTGTTTGCGGCCTCAGGTCGACTGGGAGAGGGTTTCTGGGACGAGTCTAGCTGGGGCGGTCGTAAAGATCGCATCTTGGGGTCGGGATGGATTCCCATGCTTCGAGGAGTCCAGACAATACTGGGACCTTATTTCGAGGTCATATCGGCGGGTCAATTGAGAGAGGCCCTGGACATTGGCAACTGGGATGATATTGATCCCGACTTGGTAGAGGATATTGACGACAAGCGCTTCCGTCGCTTGAGGGAAATCTGGGAGCATAATCCAGATGCATCAACTTATGAAGACATTCTGTACGTTCTTAGGAGGATCAGAATGTTCATGGCTCAGTTTTCAACCGTGGATGCTGAACCCCCTGGGAGTTCGGTAACCAATAGGGCCTGGCAGGGGGCTTTCTTGTTCGTACCTTTCGCATCAGAGCGGTATATTTCTCTGTTGCATCAGAGACAACCGCCAGCACTCATCTTATATGCCTTTTACGGTGCATTGCTGCACTCCCTCAATGATTCTTGGTTTATGGAAGGTTGGGGATACGACATCGTAGGGGTAGTGAATGACTTGCTCGGCTCTTACTGGGAACATTGGATATCATGGCCGCTTGCGGTAGTTGGTTTAAGAGCAGGAGATATGGAAGGATCGCCGATGTCAATTTTAACCAAGTAATGATTTGATGATATATATATAACTAAGCCACAAGTATTCTGGTCTAATTCCCTGTCCAAGTTTATCTCGTTGTCCTTCATGATGCACTCCAAAACACTCCGTTTCCCTCTAAAAAGGGTTTCTCGTCGACATAAATGTCCTTCCTGCTCCAGATCCAAATTCTCACCATGCCTAAACCTCGGTGAATGCATGCATGCTGTAGCTCTTACCAGCACCCCTTCCATTCAAGATCTCAGTAATTTCAGATGGATGGAAATAGTTGAACAAGATCATGACAAAGAACATGAGGCAGGCATCGAAGATGTACAGGTAGGCCTCATGTTTGAGCAGGTAGCCGTCGAAGCCCTGCAGATACTCGACGGCCCTGAAGATAGATCGCACCATGATGAGGAGACTTCCAATGTACAGAGCAAGCATGTGCTTCTGCCATGGAAGACCGCTTGAGGAGCGGGCGGTCGGGTTGGCGCTGATTGCACGATGAAAGGCGATCGCAATCACAATGAAAACGCCGAAGAAGAGGAGTTGGACGAAGAGACCGCCGATGATGACTTTAGCTCCGGCTCTGAGAGCGTCGATTGTACCAGACGCCTGATAACCACCACCTTGATCGACTAGTTAGTATGTGAATGGCAGGACAACAAGGGTCCAATGACTTACCTCCTGCCTGCAGGATAAATGATAGGACATCTCCAGTAACAAAGATCTTGGTCATCCACTTCTTGGAGATCAAAACACGGCCTTCGCCATCTATCATCAGGACAATTCTACCAAGCTCCATATAAATCGTTGCAGCAAAAAGCGCAGGGGAGACGAGAAGGAGAATGCTTTGTATGATATAAGGGCCGAGGGTCCAATTGGGACTCTCGTTGCCAGACTTTGCTCTCGCGGCGTATCCAATAACTTGGACTGGAAGAAGGAGTCACATGTTAGACTCAGTGGTGGGGTTGAGGAGGCAGGTAAACTTACAAAGACCACCGAGGGTCAGCGGAATGACGAACCAAGATCGTCCTCGAACAAGTTGCCATGAATGGAGGAGAGTTGTGGCTAGAAACAGGATGGTGAAAACAACAGCACCGACCACTGTTGGGTCATAATGATAGAGTCTGAAATTCTCGGCTCCATCGTCAGAACGTGTGAACATGTTCATTTTCAATGACTCGATTTCCGATTACAAAAATAGAGAAGTAATGATTGAAGTTGTTAAATACGTAAAAGAATGACGTCGAAGGAAAGTAAAGTAAAAGAAAGGCGATAGGGTTAGAAGGGACTAGTAGAGTAAAGCTAGTGAAAGGTTGTCTGAATTGAAGTTGTGATCTAGGAAAATGAAAGTCTTTATACTGAGCTTGACACTAAAACTGTCGGAGAATTTAATAAGGGAGAGAAAAGCACAGCCATGCGGCCAAGCCGGAGGACAAATTAGGGGTATGCATTCACTGATCACCCACTAGACGATGAGCGAAGTCTGCCTTACCGGGATTCTTTATTATTAGACTTAAGAGTGCTCTAAACGAGTAAACGAAGAATTCGTCGATTGATCCTGAATCATTAGTGCGGCGGTGGGCGGAACTTCGATGTCAGGTGTTGACGCGGTCTGTGCCATGCTCGTTTAACCCTCGTTTAACTTCGCTCTCAAAACGATAGCCTAGCCGCCCCCCTAAATGTCTCGCAAGCCACTTGAGAACTGAGCCAGTGAGCATGATCGAAATATGGGGTTATGAGATGATCTTTCGGGGTCCCTTGATTCGATCTTGATAACAACCCCTTGAAGTCCACTCCGTTATATAGCCACTCGCCGGCATGCAACGAGACCTCATGCCTTTAGCGCCGAGGAAAATCGCTGTTTCTCGTTCAACCATGGAAAAGACCGAGGCCCGGTTTCTCAACAGTCCTGCATCCTCTGTACAGACTGAGGGGGCTTCTCCGCCAATTGACACGTCCCAGATTTCAAGAAGGCCAACGAGGGTCTCGCATACAAAGTCACGCAAAGGCTGCCAGCAATGCAAGAAGAGAAAGGTCAAAGTCAGTATTTTGACTTTGCAACCGACGTCACTATATTCTGACATGGCAGTAGTGCGATGAGCAGCGACCTGCGTGCTTCAATTGCAGTAGATTGCAAGAAGAATGCAAGTATTTACCACCACCGCCAAAGAAGACGTATGTGAGGAGATTAGGCTCTCCTAAACCAGCAATAAGCAGCACTGGTGGTATCAACCTCAGGGATCTTGAATTATTTCACACATACACCACATCAACATACTCAACTCTGTCAATTTTTCCGGCGTTGCAGGACTTTTGGAGGATAACTGTTCCACGGTTAGCGATACATAACAGCTACTTGATGGGCGAGATACTTGCGCTGGCAGCTCTGCATCTTGCTTATCACAGGCCTGACCAGCGGCACGAACATCTTGCAACGGCCCTTACGCTCCATCAGGAATCTTCGCAGCAAGCAATGGGACTTCTGAAAGACTTACATCCTGAGACTGTCGATGGGCTGTTCATATTTTCTTCCCTCACTATTGTTACGGGTAATATCTCCAATGGCATTCAACCCAACTTTGTATACTAATGGTGAACAGCAATGGCTACGCCAAAACGGTCGCATCAAGATGGGATACCAGCAGGCGAGGGCGATTTTGAAGACTGGATATATCTCATACAAGGTACAGCTAATCTTCAGATGACCTTCGAACAAGAGTGCTCTGAAAGCTGTTTGTCAGCATTGTTCGCATTCAGCCGTCAAAGATGGGCGTTACACAATGTCTTCCAACCCTCCTACGACCGAAGGGACGAGGTACTATGTCAACTAGAAGAGAGGATAAGAAGCTGTGTTCCAGAAGGCGAGAAGTTGAATGTTTTGACCGAGAGGATCGACAGCTTGCGGTCTGCAGCATGTTACACTCCGAACTGGGAGAGTACCGACTTGTTCTTCTGGCTGTACGCGGGTATCGATGGTTTTTTACCTCTTGTCAAAGCACGGGATCAGGAGGCTTGGGCGGTGCTGGCTCACTTCTGCCTTATGGTCAGGAGAGCAGAGACACAGTGGTGGTTGAAAGGGTGGGCGGATTGTATGATGAGAAAGATTCACATGCAGCTTGATGAAGAGCATAAATCTTGGGTGTTGAGACTTTCAGAGGAGATGGGATGGATCCCACCAGCAACTCAATAATGAAGATGCCTTCAAAACTAATATTCTAACTCGCCAGTCGTCTTATAGACTTTATGATTTTATGATAGCCTTCAATGGTCTGGAAGCTTTGTCTCCCGGCCAAGACCTCTACTTCGTAGCATATATCTTGAATGATCCTTCAACTCCTATGTCAGCGTTACATCATATTCAATTCATCAGATCTCACATACCGGCCCATTCGTTGAGATCTTGTCCCTTGAGATCAACTACCATGTTCTCAGGGACTGAGCAACATCCGCCCAGTGTGGCATCAGATGGAGCATCAAGGTATACATTCAGATCACTATTCGTATCAGTGATGAGAATATCTACCGTTCCATCGGGTCAGCTGAAGCTACTCATATTTATAGAGCTGCTCACCATTGAAACCTGCATGTTTCAGGTACTCTTCATACTCCACGACTTGGCTTGCTCCAGCGATGCATCCGACGTAAAGTGCCATGCTGTTTCTGATGTGATCAGAAAGTGGCTTCTTCGCCAGGATATCCGATATGGCGACTCTTCCTCCGGGCTTGAGCAGACGGTGCATTTCGTTAAAAGCTTTTTGTTTCTCATCGTGAGGTACCAGATTGACGACGCAGTTGGAGATGATACAATCAGCAATGCTGTCTTCCAAGGCTATGTCGGTGATGCGAGACTCAATGAATTCAACGTTTTCCATACATCGTTCGTCCTTGAGCTTTCTAGCTTTGGCAAGCATGTTCTACTCCGAGTGAGAAATGCTGGCTTATTAATCATGCTACTCACCTTGTTCATGTCAACACCAATAGCCTTTCCTGTTGGGCCGACTTTACCAGAGGAGAGGAAGACATCTAGTCCAGCACCGCTTCCCAAGTCGATAACGGTCTCGCCCTAAAAACGTTATTTCTGTATTTTGCCAGCACCGCGGATACGGGACCTACTTCCTTCAGTGAAGCGATCGCCAAAGGCGTGCCGCAGCTCAGTCCCAGGTTAGCATCTTTGGGGATGGAGTCAAGGTCCTCATTCGAATAGCCAAAGGCTTTGGCGACATTGGTGCTGTATGTTGCATTGGACGCTTTTGCTGCACTTCCGTACCGCTCACCAACTTGTGTATAAATATCTTGGCTATTCATGGCAGCCAGTCTTTTAGTAAAAGGGGAGCTGAGATATGGAGGAAGCGAAGCTCAGGGAAATATTCAGTATGAGAAGAAGGTCAAGCCTGCAATTTTAAGGTCGGTCAACACACTCCCAGGTTCCAGCTGAGATGTTGGCGTGCACAGGAAGTCTGATGATTCAGCAGGATTGAACCAATTAGAGATAATCGTATCGTGCCAGAAGAGGAAATTCTTTGATATGTCACTGTGTATAACCAGTCGGGGCAATGAAATGATATGTCACCACGGTCAACCCCCAACTCTACAATCATCCAGAATCATTCTCTAATGCCGTCGCTGGTCTGCACCATGAAATCCACAGACAGAACTCCAAACGTGACAAAATGGTCGCTGAACCCCAATCCCAACCCCACTCGGGTGCGCGACAATCAACGTCGTCATCGTGCGCGTGTCAAAGCCAGAACTGAGTCTCTTGAGGCTCAATTGAACGCGACGCAGCAAGAGTTGCGAGCCGCAAAGGCGCGCATCCATGAGCTTGAATCTTTTATTACTGCCAACCGACCCTTGTTTGTCTCTGAGCAAGGCGAGCTTCCAGTTGGGCTTGGGGCATCCAATGGTGGCTGTGATGAACCGACATGCTATCATCACATTCTTACAACCGTCGATGAGCGCTCTGGACAACAAGATCTGGATAAAAATGCAGTCGCACCGTTTTTTGATACACTGCCCGCCGATTTAGTCACATCTGGTATATTTTCTACGGTTCAACATTATGATAAGGACGATCAACTACCCACTGTCGCGCCTGGTGAATCGACAACCCTCTGTCGCGTGGCGTATGAAATCATTGACCAGCACAATATGACTGGCATCGAGTCATCTGAGATAGAAAATTGCCTCCGACCGGGCTTCAGGCGCGCGACAAGAAACGGAGAAGGATGCAGAGTCGAGACCACGGTTCTATACGCGTTGATTGATCGCATCAGCCCTGTCTGAACATTGACTGCCTGCTGGTCGCTGGTGGGACAAGTGGGGAGGGATTAGGAGATTGGGTACTTGAGTCAAAGTTTGCAACTCTCCCCGCACCAATAGCTATTCCTCCGGATTCGGAGATCATCCCCGAATAGCTCAGCTGGAAGAGCGTTCGGCTGTAATTGTTAATCTGACACCGAAAGGTCACTTGTTCGATCCAGGTTTCGGGGATTCATTTTTGCATTTCCAAGAATAAATACTTTGTTAATCTATTTTTGCATTCTGTTGCCGGGGCGAGCAAGACTCCATGCGTAGTGCGTGTGTTGCAGGTAATTAGAGATGTCTTGAGGGACAAGTTATATCCATAACATAAGTACATGCGCAACCCGCACCAAGCTGTTAAGCCGCTAATGGTGGGCGCATGGCCATGCTTGAATTAGCCAGCTTTTGTTTGTGATGAGGGAGCTGGGCCCACACTGCCAACCTTTAGGGTAAGCTTAACTTGAGCCTAATCAATAACCATGAATCGCGATGTTGTGCTAGATGATGGTTTAATTACGTTGAGAGACGAACTGTAGAATTAGTTAACACATTTTCCCGTTGATAGCAATATTGTTATGGAAAGTCCAAGCGAAAACTCTTGTCGGTATGTCCGTTACGTCGAGGCATTTTAACCTTAATCAGTTGGGCTAGATATCAAGTCTTGTCAGTGGCAATTTAAGGAAGATTAGGTCCGCCCCATTGACTCGGTTCTTGTAATCGAGAAGAGGCCAGGCAAAAGATAGCGCGAGCTATCTTTCCAGGTCGTGTGTAGTGTCATATTCATCATGATGTTATCGCCGGCAGTCTCGCTTGGACCTTCCCTCCTGCTCTCGTAGTCTGGGACTTATCCGATAAGAGATAAAGACATGATAAAAAAGCGGATCAACCCCGCGTCTAAGTTGGATAAACAAGCCTCGGCCAAGCACCGATTGGCTCAAGATACAAACCTTGATTGTCTTCGCTTGGACCTTCACGGTCACATTATCGCACGGAGGAAAATGACCTACCCCGTGGGGAAGCTGCGATAGCGGCAGGAGGGGTTGTTAGTCTTGAGATTGGCATATATAAGTCAGTCACTCGTCACCATGAAACTGACTTCCTTCCACCCACCCAGCGATTCAACTCAGTAACAATGGCCGACAACAAGACTGCAGTTTCTCCCTCTGACAGGGCTCAATCACCCCAACCTTCAGTGCGAGCTGCTGATATGAACACAACAAGAGATGTCCCAAGGTGGAAATACATATGGCATCACAGTTTGACTCAGATGATTCTTCTGAGTATTCAGGCTTTCTGTGGCCCTGCCATGTCGGATGCCATTGCTGGTCAGTAACTACAGTCGAAACTCCAAAATACGGTTACTGACTTCTTGCAGGCCTCGGCGGCGGTGGTCTTGCAACTCCTCAAGTCTCCAACATCTCAACGGCCCTTCGATATGCTGCCCTTGCCTTTAGTATGCACCCATCAGATGTTATCAGGACGAAACTAACACAAATGCTCAGCCTGCTTCATGGGAGGTCCTATCGTGAACAAGATTGGAGTCAAATGGGCTTTGGTGATTGGCTCCATGAGCTTTCCTATTCAGGGCTCTGCATACTACTGCAATAGCAAGTTTGGAAACCAATGGGTTAGTGATCTGCCGTCAATGACTCGCCAAAAAGCTGACAGTACATAGTATCTCATTCTCAGTGGCGCCATCGGTGGTATCGGTACGGGCTGTTGGTATGTCGCTGAAGCTGGTGCCATCATGACTCTCGCTCCTTCAGGGGCCCGTGGTAAATACCTGGCACTCTGGATCGTGTCGCGAAACCTTGGCCAGCTAGTTGGCGGTGCAATCAAGTAAGTGTACACGGTATTTGATCATAAAACTTGCTGACATCTCATCTTTAGTCTGTCGAAGAACCATGAGAAAGGTGTTAGTGGTGGAGTCACTCCCGACACTTACATTGCATTTCTCATCATTGAGTGTTTAGCGTGAGTAGAGCTGCGTATAAATATCTTGAACACGTCGCTAACTTGATTATGTAGCCTACCATTTGCCTTTATGATCACCCCATTTGAGCATGTCGTTCGATCGGATGGTACCAAGATCGTTACTACTGAGACACTCTCTACCAAACTTGAGGTTAAGCGCATCGCCAAGACCATGACCTCGCGACTCATTATCCTGTCGTCAATTTGGGCGGTCTGGTCTTTCTTCTACAGGTGAGATTGCCTTGATATGACAAGAGAAACAGTACCTAACACTTGTGTAGCGGCTCCTGGTCAACTTATCTTGGCATCCACTTCACCGTTCGTGCCCGCGCGCTTTCATCGCTCATCTCGCCATTCTTCTGCATGTAAGTTACCTATGAGAGTAAATCTGACAGTACTGACCAGGATATAGTGTTGGCTGCTTTGGCCTCGGCTTCATTCTCGATGCTAAGAAATTGGCCCAACGTCGCCGCGCCCAGATCGGCCTGTATACTGTCGTCATTCTCAACGTCGGTGTTTACATCTGGTCCATCATCATGCAAGCTCGATTTGATCGCAACGATCCAGGAGCTATCGACTGGGATGATAGCCTCTTCGCCACTTCCTTCTTGCCTTACTTCTTTGTGCAGACTACAGGACCACTGTCCCAGTCGTACATGTACTGGCTTCTGTCATCATTCGCGACCGATGCACAAGGTAAGACTTAGACAGCTTGCATGATCTAAGAGTTTATAAGACTGACGCGCTACTCAGAGAACGTCCGAAATGGAGCTGCGTTCCGATGTCTTGAGGCGATTGGCCAGGCTATCGCATATGGCATGAACACTCAGACGAAGAGTGATCCTCTTGTTGGATTGTAAGTTCTTGAGCTACTAGAAATAATTTTTAAGAGTACTAACGTAGTTCAGCTGTGTGACTTTTGGCCTGTTAGGTGCTTCGCTTCTACCCATGATCATGCTCGTCAACACTACACCCGACAGGATCCCCGCAGACGAGATTGCGGAGCAACAGGCGGCACTCGGAGAGAAGTTTGCAGACATCGAAGGCCAGGCTGTGAACATCGACGGAAGCTCCACCAAGAAATGAGGAGGAGGATGTTGAACCTGGGCTATCGGGTTTCCAGCAGGATGCTAAAATAAACTGGTCTATATTCCCACCGAGATATACTAAATTGAACTAAGACCTTTCATCAATTGGGAGAAGGTCCTAAGTTTGCCTCATCTTGCGAGTAAGCCACTAGTCTTCACCGAGTTTTGAGCGGTCCATAGAGAGAATTGAGGGACAACAGATTGAGGATCATGTATGTATTCTGAGCAATATGTACTTTAAATAAAGCTAATAAGTCATCTTGAACCTTTCCAGGTAGCAATCTGCCATCTCCGACTATGGTCATTCATCGTGATAAACATGTGACGCTGTGTCAACCAGGTCGGCCATTTATAGACCAGTGAGACCAGCAACGATACCAGCCCAAGTCTCGCGGACAGTAGCCTGGATCTGGCTGGCGGGCAAGCTGAAGCCATAGGTACCGCGGTCACGGAGCTCGATGGTGTAAGAGTACTTAGCCTTAGCAACGCCCTGAATGTAGTCGAGACTGTCGCCAGTGGTGGCATACAGAGCGCGGCAAGAGTTACCAGCAGTGTAAGACTGTCCAGAGTTGCTTCGGATGGCGTTGGTGATGCGGGTGCCAACGATCTTGAGGGCGGCCTCCTCAGGGGCGACGAAGCTGCAGTCGTAGCCGTAGGCTGGAGATATCGTTAGCATTGATCAAGAGAACTATGAGACCTTCAGGAGCACTTACGCCAGAGGACGTACTGTCCATAGGAGTGGAAGTCAACGTAGAAGGTGATACCCTTGCCAGCAGCAAGAGAGTCGATCTGGCCCTTGATAGCCTTGAGTTCAGGGCTGTCACCAGCGGCCTGTCCCTTGTAGGTCTCGTCGCAAGGGTTGGTGGAGGCACCGCCCGTGAGCTCCCACTTGTAAGGCCAGTTGCGGTTGATGTCACGGCCAACACAGGAGTTTCCAGAGACAGTCTGTCGGTTCTTGCGCCAGAGACGATTGGTGGTCTGGGTGTAGACGAAACCTGTGATTCTGGGTGAGACAACTTGGAGGAATATCGGATGAATGAGGCTTACCATCAGGGTTGACAACCGGGGTGATGTAGAAGTCGAACTTGTCGACAATAGCCTTGACAGCGGAGTCGCTGCTGTACTTGGTCAATAGCTGGTAGGCCATGTACTCGGCAGTCTACTCAATCATTAGTTATAAATCACATCGTATTGTCGTTGAGGTAAACATACCATGGTGGCAATCCACTCGCGAGCGTGGACAGTTCCGTGGAAGACAATAGCGGGCTTGGAGCCCTTACCACCGCTACCCCAGATGTGAATACCAGTAAGAGCACGACCCTGGAAAGAGTTGCCAAGAGTCACAATCTCGGACTGGCTGGGGAAGCTAGACTGAAGGTCCTTCAGGAACTGGAGGTGATCAGCGTAGCTGTGATAGGCGGTGAACCAAGATTCACTGGGGACTGCACGTATGTTAGCTCCTTGGCGTTTCATGCGTTACTTGGAATACTCACCAGCGTAGATCTCAGAGGTCTCCTCCTCAGCAAGAGCAGCGCCGACATCCTCAACAAGGACAGTGGTGTCGGAGGCAATCTTGGTGACGGCATCAATGTTGTCAGGAGAAACAACAATGTCGAGCTCCTCCTTGGCACCGGGGTTGAGGATGGTAGCAGAGAGCTTGTTGATCTCGGCTACAGCATTCTTGGCGCCCTTGGGAAGAGTGACACGCAGGCTCTTGAAGCCATTGTAGTCAACCTTCTTTGAGCTAGGGACAGCCGTGGCAATAGCCAGAGGGAGAAGAGCGAGGAGAAGAGAGGACCGCATCTTGTCTGTGAAGAAGGATGATTTGAGGTGCGGGGTGATGGGTTTCACAGAGCGGCCATGACCTCGAATTTATAGTTAGCCAAGACGAGATATCTTGAGACTATAGTCCGATCAGCAGACCATCTATCTCGAAGAACTTCTGTCAATGATGCCATGCGGACGATAGCTTCAAAAAAGGTAGGTGATATATGTGATACAACGACCCAAGCACGGAAGCTCCCATTTGCCTTTCCCAAAGGGGCAGCTCCATTGGAACGGACCCCTGTCGGTTGGTGCGTTATCGCTGTGATGTTAGTTTGGCCGGCAGTGCAAAGGTTCCTGATCATCTCTACGCGCTGGGGAACTGGCGAATCGGGGCGCGTTTTTTTTTCGGAATTGTGACTGGTAAAGGAAAGTGATGACGATCTTCGGTAGTCTAGAAGGTTTTTGATATGCTTAAAGTCCTAGTATGTGCGATGTCCCGATGCGGGCACGGACGGTTATAGTCGAGACCTTTTGCTCGCCAACTTATTTGTGACGCAGTGTTTATTGGGCTTTATTAACTGTTCTAAGACAGTGCATTGAAACAGAGTGTCTTGGGTGATGAACCTTGATGAATAGCGATAACGAGAGGAGGCCAAGTGGTGGTTAGCAGGACCGTGAGAGAATAAATGGGTTACCAAACAGATAGATTTAATTGACTGTGATGATTAGAGATGTCTCATGATGTATGAACTGTAATTGTCGAGGTTGGCTTAAGCTTATAGTATGGACTGACCATAGTGTATGGCCACAGTGAGATAAGATAAGAAAGACACCATCGTAGGGATCCAGAGTAACCCAAAACAGGAAGGCATGCTGACATTCTCCCCGCAGCTCAAGTCAGAGGAGGAAGAGAGCAAAACCTCAGTCTTTATCCTTTCCCCCGAAACAAAACATAGTCTCGACCGTACCACCTCGATCTTGCAGCAATAGTTCAGCGCCTGCTATAGGCCTTCGTTATCAGGTCCTCTCCGCCAAGACGCACCCCGCCGACGCCACTAAACCATGTCCGTGTCTGAGGGGTCACCTTCTCAATCTCACTCTCACTCCCAATCGCCACAGGTGCCCTCAAGCTCCGAATCTGACCTGGGCCCGCTGTCGCCGTGGTCGTGCCAACGATGTAGAGTGCGCAAGTTGAAATGCAATAGGGCGTTGCCAATCTGTGGCCGATGCGTCAAGATTGGCGAGGTCTGCGATTATCCCTCGGCGAGAAAGAAGCCGGTGATTAATCCCGCCAACAGGCCGCGACTTCGGGATATGCAGAGTCGCATCCGTAAGTGGAAGTGGAGACAGCCTCACTATGAGACTTGGGTCATTGATAGCGTTTTTAGGAGACTTGGAGGCCAGATTAGAAGCCCAGAGCAGTCCGCCGGAATTTCAGCCTTTTAGTACCAGCACAGAACTTGTTGACACTGGCCGATTCGAGGGCCTGCCGCATCCTCATTTGGTGGATGAGCTGTAAGACCACAGAAATGACTTATCAGGACGGAGGACTAATTTGCGGTGCCAGAACATCGATATATTTTACCAAACTCCAATCCGACTCGTTCATGATCCATGGCGAGAGGTACATCGCATCGCTGTACCGGCCAGCTCATATGCAGCCACCTATGTGCCTGCAGTATGCCATCCTAGCTGCTGGAGCAAGCGCATCGCCTACTTACAAGCACATGGCTGAGGCATTATATGTACGAGCGCGCCAGTACATCCAAGCCGACGAGATGAAGGTGAGTTATCCCGAGAGCGATATGTCCAGCATGACATTGACCAAAAGCAGAGCGATAGTGACCAGATATCACTGTCGCATTGCCAAGCTTGGGTTCTCATAAGCCATTTCGAAGCACAGCACCTATGGTTCTCAAGAGCATCAATGAGTATAGCGAGGGCTATCCGGCTAGCCCAGATCCTCGGACTGCACCGACTAGACGGGAAGAATGCAGCTGGCCTGACACTCCCGATCGCGGCGGACTTTACTGAAGAGGAAGAGCGCAGAAAGACTTTCTGGGTCATTTTCACAACTGATCGCATCACAAGCAGCACAGGTGGATGGCCGACCATGATGGATTGGAGGAGCGTGAGTAAAGCCAATTCCACAACGTTCGATCCTAGCATCTGACCCAACTAGATACAAACACGGCTCCCATCATCCATCGATGCATTGTTATCCAACACCCCAATAGCCACGCTGACTCTGAGACAAGCCCTCGGACAGGGCATGTATGAGCTCTCTACAAGCGCCTGTAGAGTAGTCGCAGTCCATCTCTTCAACGAGTGCTTCAACTTCTCCAGAAATGTCGAAGAAGACGAGGATAACAACGACTGGCACCAACTCCAACAACTCGATGAAGCAGTCACAAATGCATTCGCGACACTACCGTTGGATCTTAGGTGTCCAGAGAACATGGAAAGCCCAGAAGCTGTACTCATCAACCTTCAGCTACATACGGCCTTGATATGTATTTACAAATCTGCATTGACAAGATCGCAGGTGGACATGGCCTCGCTGCCTACTACGAAAGCGAGAGTCATGGAATCAGCTGTTCAAATCATGATCACTGTTGCTTTGGTCACGGATCTGAATACCAGGTTCCGCAATCCGCTGGTCTCGTTTGCTTCGTTCATCGCGGCATCATTTTTCTTGTCGGACTTTCTCACGACTGGTGACCTACAGAGCGAGGCCAACTTTACAGCTCTCATGACTGTTATGGTCGAAGTAGGGAAGAACAACATGTTTGCAGCGTCTTTGGCTGTTCGACTAGCGCAGACGTTGAGAGCGTCTGGTGCCGATCAAGGGACTGCCGGGAAGGTAAGATGCGACTTTGGCTGCTGACTTTGTGCTTTGGCTGACGAGTTACTCAGGTCGGAGTGATGATGGCTGATCTCAACATTGATCATCCAATTCCAGGGCAAGAAGATAAGGAGAATGGGATCGTGATATTATGCCCTACTGCAACGACACCAGAGCAGGTTGACCTTGACCAAGGAATTATTTGGCAGTAAACTGAAGGTAGCCTTGTTGTTCACCGGCGCGCAAAAATGAGAACGCTATATCAGCATATGTGATCAAGACACTCATGACTTTGTGTGATACCATGAAATGTGGATGATTGTCAAGCCAGAAAGTCCAGTTCTATTTGGGTTGATATCGCTTGTCTATATACGCTTCCAATGCTGAGTAATTAGTTCTAAGTGTAGTCTATAAGTATGATGAAGCCAGGCTTTTGATCGGAATTCCATGCAAGAGGTGTTGAACATCTGAAAGATGTGAAGGCAGTGCTTAGACATGCTCTCGCTCAGTGTCATGGGCTGAGATGGCATCGTCGGATAAACGACCAGACCACAAGTCGATTTCGTGGGCTCGCAGAACCTTGGTGCGGTAATAAAGCTTCCATGCGATGATGGGAACGATGAAGATTGGGATGCCAACATAAGAAGCAACGAAATCGGCAGTCTTCCAGTTACCCTTGAGGAAGACAGGGAATCCAGCCACCAGGGTAATGACAATGGAACCAATACCGCCGAACCAGGCCGTATAAGGCTGCCAAGGGGCCTTCCAGGGGAGGGTGTTGCGGTCGATGCCTTGAACCTTCATGGCGCGATAGAAGCGGATGTAGCAGAAGCAGAGAGTTCCCCATGCGATGAGGCCTGCAACTGTGCTGAGGTTGAGAAGCCAAGAGAAAGCCTGAGCAGCGCCACCAGAACCAAGACCTAGGGACTGTTAGTACGATGTTTACAGATGAATATGACCGGAGCGACTTACTCAGATAAGCCAAGGGTCCAAACAACCAGGCAGTGATAACTGCAACGTAGGGAACACCGTTCTTGGTGGTGCGGGCGAAGAACTGAGGGAGCTGTCGATCGGTAGTCATGGCGAGGATCATACGTGAGCCAACCCAGCAGTAAGAGTTGCCAGCAGACCAGGCGGAGACCAGGATACAAGCGTTGACGATGGAAGGGAGGACCTTGATACCAGCGGTGTGGATCGCGATAACCCATGGGGAGCTTTTGGCGTTACCAGAACCAGAGACAAGGTCAGGATTCGTAGGATTCACGATGAGGCCAATGAGAAACGCTCCGAGGACGTAGAAGAAGCCGATACGGTAGGTGACGCGGTTGGCGGCCTTGGGGATAGCCTTGTGAGGGTTGACGGACTCGGCGGCGGTGATGACCACGGTCTCGACACCGACGAATGAGAAAGAAGCGTTGACGAAGGCAGAGAGAAAGCCAAGGAAATGTCCAGTTGAGCCAGTGATGCCATTGTAGTCGACCCAAGCACCAGGGTTGTTCCAGTACTTGAAGCCAATGGACTTGTGATTGGGACCACCGCCAGCAGTGATGACAATCGCGACAATGACGAGACCGAGGAAGCAGAGGACCTTGATACCGCCAGTGACGACTTCAGTCTCACCGAAGAATCGGACGCTCATCAGGTTGATCCATAGGATGAGAACAAGACTGATGGTGATGACGACGGCGGGAGTGAGATCGGTCCAGTAGCTAACGAGAACGGCGGCAGCTGAACATTCGGAGGCAATGGCGATGGTGTAGCAGTAACCGTATGAGATGGCGAGTGAGAAACCGACTGAAGGGTCAATGAAGCGAGTGGCCCAATGAGGGAATGAACCAGCAGTAGGGAACTATAATTACAGGTCAGCACCATCATGGGCAAAGCTTTCCAAGGGATCTTACCAGTGTCGCGAGCTCAGAGATACTCTGCATAACACACCAAAGAACAGAGCCAACGACGATGTACGCCAGAAGCAGACCAGCAGGCCCAGCACTGGCATAAGCAGAGCCAGTTCCAATAAACAGACCAGTACCGATACCACTGCAAAGACCAATCCAAGTGATATGATAGTCCTTCAGTCTTCGCTGCGTAGGCCCATGGCCTCCCGTGTTGAGAACAGGCTTCTCATCATCGGTATCATGGTTCTGCGCCACGGGCGGAGCAGCCTGAATAGCATCAACGTCAAGACCCTTAGACGTCATGTTGATATCACCAAAAGAAGGAGAGAATGTGGAGAGAGGAGAATGTTCCATCGCCAAGGAACACAGCAGATCTTTTGTTTCTTTATTTAATCTCGGTACTATTCCATTTTTTTTCTTTACTGAACAAGGCTCCGATTGCGCAATTCGAAGTTTTCACTGCTAGCGCGCGGTGTCCCCTAGAGCGTAGTGAGAATAGGGAAGAATATGGGGCTTGGGGACAGCTGATGTGGAGCTTCTAGCGGCGAGAAAAAAAGTCTAACTTCCGCTTGTCGGCTTCTGGGCTCGTTAGGGGGCGAATGCAGTGGAGACGATGGCGAATAATCACCTGGAATTGTCTCGCCATTTATTTGTTAATAGTTTGTTGGTCAGGGGTCCAGAGCGGCTCATTACGTATGATATTGATGTTGCACCATTTCTAGAGACGTTAATTGATGGGGAGGCCGATAAGGTTCATGCGGGTACAAGTTTCACGGAAAAGGTGTCATTATACCTGACGATGGTGTTTCAGTTGAATCGGGTGATGTTTGGTAGCATACTTTTGTTCTAGAAGGAATGACGATAAGATTAGTGAACACAATAGCTATGTCATTGAAATGTGTCGTATCTGGGAGGCCCAAACAAGGCATTCAGCTTGAACATGCATTGCACTATGTCTTGTGCGTTGACGACTGTTCACTAATACCGCGGCGTTTCAGACAACAAGGTTCTCGCAAATCAGATCATCAATTTGGTCATCAAGGTAAACACAAGCATTCAACAAAGGAGACCTTCCCACCCAATATCACCAGTATCTCAATCGCTGTAATCAGAGCTTGAAGAGCTATAGCCCATCATGAATGATGCACAGTCCGAACAATCCTCTGTATGGGGATCAATAGCATTAGTCCATAGACGCAAAAGATCTCCCAGTCCAGACTTGACAGTCTCCTGATCTGGGACACATCCTTCAGAGAGGCCGAGCAATTCGACCATCTCACGATAGGTCTCCTTCATCTCTTCGCGATATTTCTTGACCGGCGGGACGTAGCCCATGGGCGGGGGTCGAGGTGGACCTGGTGGATTTGGAGGTGGCCAGATCTTGATGGTCAGTGTCATGCCGGGACGACGGATGGAGTCCCAGGTTCCAAGCATGACCGCTAGACCGTCTTGGGTGCAGAGTTCGTAACGACCAACCATGACCTGATGAGCAATGGCGGGGCCGGCCCAGTTAGCTTGAGTCAAGAGATCTCTCATCATCTGCAATCAAAGATTAGTATCTGTTCGTTCAAGACATCCCTGTTTGGGCTACATACCTTGTAAGTGGCACAAGATGTGTAAGGTAACTCAAGCCTTCTGTCTTGATCAATCAAATAGATCGGCTCAAACTCAGCACCCAGCTTGAAGTAGAGAGTGACATTGAGATCAGGAGCATAATGGAAGCCAGATCCCTTGTCAGCTGCCTTCTGCGAGTCTGACTTCTTGGCCACCATGGCGACGAGAGTCATCTCGCGAGTACTCTTGCGCTTTGCGACAATGATGGCATTATCGACATCCTGGCGAACATTCTGATCAAGCGCCGAGTATTGCTCTACAAGGTTAGGGCGACGTTTGAAGAGACGACTCGAGGTTAGCTTGGAGAGGTTGGCCTTGAGCTCCTCGTCATCTAGCTCGAGTCTTGTGATGAGCTTGTTTGCGTGGCTCATGTCGAGGACGAAAGCCATGATGTCTTCATTCTTCCAATCCTTTTTGGGACTGGAAGAGAAAAGACGCCGGAACCAGTTTTGGGGGGAGGTATCAGACTCTTTGTTCTGGATGGTGTTCTCAACGGTAACTTCTGAAGACTCTTTCGAAGTGTCAAGTGTTTCAGTTTTGACCTTGTCATCAAAACTGTCTCCGTCGATTACTGTCACGCGGGAAGGAAGGACAGCGGTACTTGTGCTATACAGGATATACAATCAGTGAGATGTCACTGCCCGGAAGGTCAGATACTGACGTTGATGTTGAATAAACACTTCTGACATCGTCAAACGAGGCCTTTGGTGAAGGTGGTTTATTATAAGCAGCTCGTCTTCTGTTGTAGGACTTGTAGAACATCACGCGCCTTTCAGCGACGTTCTCAGCAAAACATCGCAGGGAGTTTTCATTTTCCCAAGCGCCTGGGGAACGTATCATAGTTCTGACTCGAGGTTAGTTCCCGAACTGCAAAGGGAGCAAAAGGATTTACTGACTCCATCTGAAGCCGGGCGATGCTGCCGAGGAGGTAACGCAGGACAAGCTCAAACTTGACTTGCTTCAACTCCTGCCGGCAAATCCTGAATCGCGGCTCCAGCCAGTTCCAAGCTTTGGTTCGCCAAACACTCATGTTGGCAAGGCAGGCCAAGAGCTCCTCAATCTGCTCAGCCGACAAAGTCTTTGCATCTTTGTCTCCACTGACACTTTGTGTCTTCTTAGTGATAAGAGTTAGAACTCCGACATAAATAGCCCTGCATTTGGCAGCAAGAGAGTGGATGTCCTTCACGCATTCCTCTGTGAAGATCTTGTCGTTCTGCTGCATCAGTTCATGAATCTGACGGATGGTCGAAGCAGTAGAGTTGACCAGGGACACCAGCTTTGGGAGTCGCTGGCGAGACTTACGACATCCTTCAGAGTGCAGGTTGAGTTTACTGGCGAGACTTGTACCCAGCTGGGCAACAGCATCAAGGGAGTGGTCAGCCATCTTGAGGACAATGGCTCTCGCGGCTCAACAAACCAAAGAAAAGTCACTAGAAAACCTGGGGATTTCAGCTCCCTTTTGAACCTCACTTTCCTCCGTCCTCCTGCGGGCTGACTGCACAACGGTGCAGTCTCACTGAGGCCCCTCCCTCCACTAGTGTGGAGGCTTAACCACTCATAGACATCTTAGTCGCACTTCTGCCTTGATTATCACGCAGAGTTTATTGACTAACGTGTCATGCATAAGCCACATAATTATTGATTGGTGATGACCAGATTGAAATATGCCTTGTGTCAGCCGCACTGCTTTCCATGTATGGCAATAGCACTGGTAATCATGCAGCCACTAGTTAGTCGGTATAAAACATTATATCGGTGAGAGTGGGAACCAATCACTTTAGTAATTGCGTGGTAATCGCGATGTTATGCATAGAGACAGCTTTGACTTAATTGGAGCGGAGATCTACGAAGGAAGGGAATAGGATGTCGAGTGGGAAGCTATATGCAAGACTTGCTATCTAAAATACACTAAACTGTGAGCAGAGCGGGTCATTTCATAAAGCTTGATACATATCACGTAGATACTCTGATTGCCGTAACAATTTAATTCAGATCGGGTAGTCGGATTCCGTTGTGGCCTGAGAAAGATGTCAAGGATGATTATGTTGAACGGCAACAGAAGAACTGTGCATACTAGAGTCTGTGGAGTAACAGAAGTACTACTCCTTCTCTTACTGCGAACACTATGGTGTAAGAATGAGAACAGTAGTAAAACCACGGACAGCAAGATTGAATAACCCTGAAGAAAGCCCCCCAAATGAACAGACGATGAAGAGGTCAGCGGCACTGTGACGCGCCTGGAAGCTTTCTTTGGAACAACAGTGCCATAAAAATGGAACTTGAAACTGGGCCAAGTACAACTGAGGCGGCATCTGGCGACCAGTGTCCGAGCAATACCCTATGAACATGAGTGGAACACCAAGTGAATGGTGGCCAGCCAAGCAAGAAACAACAGAACAGAGAGGTGCCAGTGCCAGTAGAAGTGATGTTGGCGAAATCAATGCCAGTGACACTGGCAGATGCAGTTCGATGCTTCAGTCTCTTCCATCTGGTCATAAACAGATTTCATCTCTTTATCTTGGACCTCCAACCATCCTCCCTTCTCACACAACCGCATCCTTGACAACAACTCGTCAACAACTTGTCAGTATCTCAAAGACAACTCAATAACATATTTTAAGACAGACAAACAGACAATTGGCTTCCTTTCATCTCATCAGAACGACAAAACCGACACCATAGTCTACCCGCCCATCACATCCAACATGGGTCGCGAGAAAATGCAGGCTCGTCTCAAACAGCTGGAGACCGAAAAGTTTGTTCTCGAGTGGGCTCTTGAAGCTAGCCTTCACGAGAAGGACGTCGACACCGACGACGAAGACAGCAAGTCCGAAACTTTGTCTACCTACACTATGGCAGACCTCCCAGCCTCAGACCCTCAAGTGGATGAACCCCTGGTTCATGTTTATCCGGATGGCCCCATCTCCGATACCGAGTCCTCCATCTCGCTGCACAGCACTGAGTCCACCGGCTCAGAATCTACTATGGCTCGTATCAAGTTCACTCCCACCATGCCGGTTCACCAGATTGTCCAGTCTGACCCTGCATCTTACTGCTACGATGGCACTGGAATGTCTGAAGCTGGTTATGAGGACGAGGAGACTATCCGCGGCTCTACTATTGCTATTGGAAAGGGAAAGGAGGCTTCGGAGGACACCACTGCCACTGATCCTAACTCTCCTCTCAACATCACCAACCCTCACCCAACTCTCTCCATCTCGACCGAATTCCTTCAGATGGCTATTCTCGACAGTCGCAAGCCTGGAAGTCCTTTTCTCCGTTCCTTCCTCCACCGGGAACCTGTCGATGGCAAAGCAGGTGAATGCACCGAGTGGAAGTGGATTCCCTTCCTTGTCTTTGGTGCTGCAGCTGAGCTTGTCTCAACCAACATTACCGAAGGAGACATCGAGATGATCTGCATGAAGGACACTCGATTCACCACCATGATTCAGAACAACAAGGACATGTTCGAGGAACCTGGAAGCCTTGGTGTTAAGTCTGCTCTCCACGAAGAGCTCAAGCCCGCTTTCAATGGTCCCGAGTCTTGGGGCTTCCGTGTCTTGGTCTGGCGCCCTCATTCTCCTGAGAAGGCTGTCTACATGGATCGCGAGGGTCACCATGTCCCTGGAAAGGCTGGTACTCTGCCATTTGATGAGGCTGAGCAGTGAGGCCAGGAGCTAAAAATGACTGTGAGAAGGGTGTAGAATGAACGAGGGTCTGGACATTTCTGTATGGACAAGTTTTACTTTATGATCGCGCTGGAGGAGTTCTCTCCCGATATGTATTTTATGTCAGACTTGACAGAGAATTGATTGGAGTATGAGGAGATCAGTGATACCCATGTCATGGCAGAGATGGAGGAAGCAGGCGTTCAAAACGGGAGATTGATGTCACAAAGACATCTTGGATTACTACACTAGCTAGAGATCAATTGATTCTCCCGACAAGCGGAGTTCCCATTGCTTAAATCTTTGTGAATGGATATGTAGATTTCCTTTCGTATGTATAAGAACAAACCGTGATGGTACCAAAGTATAGTGGTCCACCACGCCATTTTTCATGGTATCCTCCTATTCGATACTCTACAATTTCTCACTGCCGTACGTAAGTCAAGAACAAGCAAGCAGTTCGGCATTCATCGTGACGTCAAAGAAATAGCTCAATCTTCCGATGCTAAGCATGGGTTTGTTTGCGGGGTAGCGCGGGGTCCGGGGATGATACTCACTTCGTATGTCCAAGGTCGCAGAGAAGGTTAAATGCAGCAGGGCTTTCGTGCATTGTCGAACGACGATCCCGGGTAAATGCCAAAGGGGGGGCAAGAAAGCCCAGGACCTCTAGCGTAGGCGATGAAAAGACTTAGGCAAGTTTAGGATAATTTAGTGCAACTTTAGACCAGTTTATTCTGGCACCCTAATCCAAATGCAGAGGCTTTATTGCTCGCCGAGGTAGTCTACACAGCTTAACTCGTCGAGCTGCTTTAGCGCCCAAGATTGCCAGGGCACGATATCCGCACGAATCTCCTACACGCTGATCACTGTTCACGGACTTCGTATCACGGTCCGTTTCGGTCCGGCTGTACACTTCCTGCCCATGAACATCAACGTTGCAATGCACGAGGTTGCAATGAGCTTGTTGATCATGTGTTTTGCCTGTGCGTATAGCATGTTCATGGCTAAATGATGAGTTTAAAAGAGCTCTTAGTGAACACATCATCGCAGGCATTGACAGCTGTTTGTTCAAGACTCGGGGGCTTGTAGTCTCTTGATACCGTGTATCGCAGCCACTATCTATGAGAACTACTTGAAATCGACACGATGACTCTGTCTACCAAGTTAACCGCAATTGCAGCAGCAGCCGGCAGTCTCTTTCCCATCAACGCTGCTGCTCAAGCTTCAGGCCCATATGAAGCAACCTGGGAGTCAACGGACAAACACAACGCCTCACCCGAATGGTTTCGCGATGCGAAGTTCGGCATTTACTGGCACTGGGGGGCTTTCACGACCCCTCAGTACGCCAGCGAGTGGTATCCACGCAACATGTACGAGCCAGGCTCAGACCAACGCAAACACCATACTGAGACTTACGGGCCACCAGAGGAATGGGGCTACTCGAATTTCATCAATGGTGCTGATGATCTCAAGGGGAACTTTGTTCAGTTCAAGCCCGTGCTTAGCTCAAAAGGCGGCGAGTTTGATCCTGAGGCTATCATCAAAGCTGTCAAGGCTTCGGGCGCAAAGTTCGCTGGCCCTGTTGGCGAGCATCACGATGGCTACTCCATGTGGGATAGCAAGGTCAATGAGTGGAACTCGGTCAAGCGAGGTCCCAAGCTAGACTTGGTCAAGCTATGGGCTGGTCTTGTTCGTAAGAATGGTATGAAGCTCGTGGTTGCCATGCATCAAGCCTACAACTACAACGGCTTCTATGAATGGGCACCCAAGACCAACGACACGAGCTTGAAAAAGTTACTGGGGCAACTATCTCGAGAAGAATCGGATCAACTATGGTTCGACAAACACCGAGAGATGTTAGACCACGTGCAGCCTGACATCATCTGGAACGACTTCTCGCTAGACAGTCCTGGCTACTGCGCCGACTTCGATGGCCCATGTGCTGTTGCTGAGAAGAAACGTCTGGAGTTTCTTGCATACTACTTCAATCGCGCTGTTGAGTGGAACAAAGAGGTCGTCACGACTCATAAGCATTTTGACGTGGGATTCCGCGACACGTCCACCGTCAGTGATTATGAGCGTGGTGGGCCAGCTAACATCACGCGCCCCTATTGGCTGACTGACGACGCGATCAGTGCTTCAAGCTGGAGTTACACAGTCGGCATCAAGTACTATTCCTCCAAGGCCATGGTGCACTCGCTGCTTGACCGCATCAGCAAGAATGGAAACATGCTGCTCAACATTTCGCCCACTGCAGTCGGTGTTTTGCCTGACGAGCAACTCAAGGTCTTGCAGGATATCGGAGACTTCCTTGGCCGTTACGGAGAGTCTGTCTACAGCACTCGCGCTTGGGATATCTATGGCGAAGGGCCGAACCAAGTCACCGGTGGTTCTTTCACGGCACCTTTGCAGGGCAACAGCAGTGATATCCGTTTCACACGTAACAAGGATGCCGACGTTCTTTACGCTACGGTTCTTGGCTGGCCCGACGATAAACACGTCTCTATCAGCAGTCTTGGCTCCGATGCCTTGGTTGATCTCAAGAGCCTGAAGTCTATCGAGCTTCTCGGTGACAAGGCTGGCGAATACGAGGAAGTCTCGGATTGGAAGCAGACCAAGGATGCTCTAGAGATTTCGCTACCAGCCCAACCAGCCGAGTCACTTGCGTATGTCCTCAAATTGACATTTGATGGTGGAATTCCTGTCCCCCAGCCCAAGATTGGTGCGTCTGTGTTCTCTGCTACTAGTGCGACCGGTCGCGGTGTTAGTCTTGGGCTCGGTAACTTCAACGAAGAATTCTTGACTGAGGCTGGAGTGAAGCCTGACGCTATTCGTTTTATCCGTGTTTCCTCTGGTACTAAGCTGACTGTGTATTCTGCGGGCGACTTGTCTGGTGATAGCAAGGAGCTCGATGCCGGCGACCATGAGGTTGAGGAGGGGTCCGTGGGCTCCATCGCGATCTCCAAGGCCTGAGAGAGGAATGGGCAAGACCTGGCAATTGGTAGCTAGATGATTAATTATTGCACGGAGATTTACTACGAATTGAATTTCCTGTTTTATACTGAATCCTGTGATTTGAGTGTCGCAATTATGCTTAGTGAAATAATAACACCAGATAAGCAGAGCCGCAGATAGACTCCTGCTAACATAGTCAATCGAGCGAACAGAAGACAAAAAGGACATTGCCATAAAATCATGTTTCGAGCAAAAGATAAACCAATCGACGCAGGCCTGATTCGAACAGACGCCTCCGAAGAGAATAGATTTCTAGTCTATCGCATTAGACCACTCTGCCACTGCGCCTTAGCTGATTGGATAGGAAGGAATGCAGCAGAAGCGCACTATGATGATGCTGCTAAGATTGCCCAGCCGTGACCAATAACCGTTGAGGGAAAACATGAACTTGGTATCGTAGCCGACCGGCTTGTCATACCTGGAGGGTGAGGACAAAGAATCAGCTGCATCGGACTGAAGGCAGTCCTTGAGACTCTTCATGAGACTCCCGCCGCTGGTCAAAGGGGACCTTTTCGTACTAGAGTCGCGACCTCACTGGCGACTCGTGGTTTGACAGTATAAGTTAATATAAACTCTTCCGACACTGTGGTTCTTTTGCACCTATATAGTCCTGGATGTCCCGGAATCATTTGATTGTACTATACGCTATATGAATGACCAAAAGGATGGGGTGGTTGGTCGAGACACATGTCTTGGTCGACTAATAGAAACCACCTCGCGGGAGCACCGTGGGAACACCTGCTTGGATTATACAGGATCTCCTGCTGTGCTTGACGTTCTGATCAGTATGTCGATTTTGAACCAAATCCACATCTCCTCCCTCTGTGACTGGGTCTGACGCCCTTCACTCCTCGGATAGCCTTAACTTGCATTACTTGTTTGCTGGACATATCGGCACTCCACTTTTGTAGCTTTCCATCTGGAAAACTATATTTTGGACTGTAATTATGATCTCCAAGGAATCTCGCAAGAGATTTGTCTATCTCGACACATTATTGTTGGGTTTCGCGGTCAACAGGATAAATCATGTACCGGTCTGCCACGTATCTGCGGTTCAGATTGTGGAGGTTGGGCTGCACGGACTTAACACCGTCGAAGCCCTCAGCTTGAGACACTCGGTCCCTGGACAAGTCTTCCACATATGAATACTCCCCTGACCTACCATTTGTGCCTCGGTCAAGGTTCCAAATAGCAGGCCAAGAAAAATATTCGTCGCTTTGCATTGTTCTTGATTCCTAAGACCAGCCGGTAAAATTATGTATCCTCATCTGTCCAGGCATTCTTGCTGTTGTAAGATTGTCGTCTGGTAAGTTGCAGCTTCTATCCGTATAACACGCTCGAAGCTAGGCCGTCGTCGGATAGCTGAAATCTCATGTTGAGTCGCTTTTATCGTCTTTGAAAGGATGTGCTCGTTTATCGTTACGCAAGAAGAAAGATCATCGGTAGTAAGAGCATTCGATACGAGATCAACGCTCGCGTTCGCATCAGAACTTATACGGAGAAATACAGTGTAGAGTAACCCAGCACGGCCACAAGAGCTAGAAATAGTGTTGTTTATGTCAGCGGTGTTTGATATTGAACAGAGTACCAAAATCAACCACAGAAGAGAAGGATGTGTAGAAACATATTAAAGAATGGAGTTTGCCACGTTGAGTATCTAATGTGATAGCAGAGAAATGATTGAATCATAGGAACGCCTCGTAAATATTATACGGGCGGCTACCAAATATTTCGGTATTACCTGGGTTCGTCTGGCATGGTCTGAAGTCAGTTCAAGTAGAGTGGCGATGCCTCGGTAGTTGTGAAGGTGATAAGCGGAGGGGTTGAAACAAGCTACTAGCTAATCTCACACCAAGAGTGCTCATTGATGATTTCCCATGCAAGAGGCTGCAAACTTTGATTCATCATCGGGCACTTTTCGGGCAAATAATTAGAGGTCACGCGAATAAGATTGGTTACCAAAGCTTAGGTACCAGTCACCGCATCATCCGTCATGGAATCATGGTTGTTTCCAGTTTCCAAGCAATCCTCAAGTATAGTATAAATACTGCAGAATGATGTTTATGGTGAAACGTAAAGGGGCTGCGCGCACCAAGCGAGCTTCATTATTATCTTCGAATTGCTTTTATTTAGTAAAAAATATTAGGTCAGATGTTCTTTGATAATAAGAGGCAGTTCAAGAAGACTTTTATCTCTTCTATTATGAAAGTGGCCTGGTTAGATGGATGGTCTTCTCTCCATGTGTATTACTTGTGGTTGCACACATTTGACAGATTTGGCCCAGGATCGAGACCGAGACCACTCATCCCTAAGACGGCTGTGCGGACTGAAGACACGCCCTCAACTGCTGCAGCCCGTCTCACTTCTTGCGAAGACAGCATTGCCATCCAGTGACAGATCCCACCATCGTACAGTAATTTACAAATCAAGTTGGCCCCAAAGAGGTTCCTGAGAGCAGCATCTGTGGCTTTGCATTGATCTTGATTGTCGATTCCCAGTGGCTTGATGATCCTTCGCTTCCTTGTTACAGAGGTTTCTGACTTTTTTCGAAGATATTGTTCCAGAGAAACTATAGATCTGACGCCCTCGATCTTTGCAGCGAGCGGCACCTGGTCACTTGTTGTATTGACTTTCCAATGGCTGATGCCATAAGGTCCAAGTTCCTGAGGTTGCAATTCATCTTGGAAGATGTCTTTTAGTGAAGCATGGATGGCTAGGCACTGATCTTTGTCTCTGCGATTCTCCGGACGAACGACGTAAACCGTTCTGGTAGAATCATCCTCAGGTTCCATGTCATCATAATCTTCTAAACTTGTGGCTTCGATTGGCGTTATGCGTACAACATCGGGGTGGCTCGCGATCTTTTCTGCCTGTTCAGGCGACGCTTCGATGATGTTGGACTTCAAATCGCCAGTGGCATCTTCCCAAGGGGGGAAGCTGTTACACTGGATAGTGTGTCTGATAAACTCCACAGCCGCGATATCTCTAAGGTCCTTTCTAAGGAAGACAAGGAAGAGATGCTTGTCAGAAACGAGGAAGTCTGTAATTGACCAGTCTTTGATATCTCTAATTGACGCGTCTTTGTTAGTCTCAATCATGACATAGGCTGTAATAAACTGGAGTCGGGTCTGGACGAGCACCAATGATGCGACTTCTGCAAATCCAAGCGCAGTCCATCTCTGGGTGATTTGTGTCTTTCCACAAAGATTCTGCAGGACCCAGTGCAGCAAATACAAGGAACGCTGTACACTTACTCAGACTCTTGTTCTGACATGATCGAGAAGGAAGAAGACAACGCTCGAGGTTATTTGGTCTGCCGCTGCTGTTGGTCGTCTTCTCGTCAAGTTCGTCGACCTCGAGGTCCACAACGTAGAGGTCCACGATAATTTAAAGTGAGAAATTTACAAAATCTTTTCGACGGGGAAGGCCAGGGAACAACTACTCCTCACGAAGCGCGTGTAGCCCCTCCGTAAACTTAGATCAGGTCCGCAAATCAAGAGAGATACCGCGTGTCATGCGTCACGACTTTAAAAGCCATGAAAGGCGATTTAAGGATACCAGAAACAATGATCATCGGTCGCGATTTACGGATTGTGACAGTAGGTCATATATGGATTCGGGGGTTGCGGATAGTACGATGGTTTCCTGCTCTTGAGTAAAGCTACTGGAAAGACAGAATACAGGATCTTCTAGCGAGGTTACTGATCCTGTCAAACGAGACCTGAACCTTGATATGTCGAGAACAAGGGAAGCAGAGAGAAAATGTTCTCTGTATTAGGCCATGTTCCCCCAGGCAAAAGATGGAAAGTGATTCAAAGCCCAACATAACTCCAAATCGATTTTGGGATGAGAATAAGTATTTTTATTCCTCTGGTTGATAAGAATATATTTACTTATTGTCTCATTCCACTGTCAAACTTTCAGACTTGTCATGCGCTCCACGCCACCAAGTCAATTGAGGCTTCAAACTTCAGTGGCTTTGATTCAGTCATGTCATCGGCGACAATCAGTCTCGCACAAATAACCCAAGGCATGATGCCATCTTCAATCAACAGTCTCGAGACGAAAGAGTTTAGTGGGAGATATTGGTTCACAACGTCGTGTAACGTGCATCGGGATATCGGCCTATCTGACCCCGATCAAAAACCCGATCATCGAAAGAGACTTTTCGAGCCAATAAGAGACAAATAAGAAACCGGGTCATGTTGTTCACGTGGATGGACGATTTCATTGAAATACAAGCCGTCCCTAGTAACGATAGGGAAGGTCAGAAGTGCCGTTATTCAAGTCCCTGGTGATATCAAAGCCAAGCCTGCTCCCCACAATCTCGGGAGAATTGACGACGCGGAGCTTGCACGCGGGGTTGTATCCTCTCCAATTGAAAAGCAGCGGCTGTGAACAATATCTTGGCGAACAAGGGTTCTCAAGACCGATTCAGTACCAGTCCGAGCCAGTTCGCCCAAAAAGAAACACGCAGGTGAAATCCTGGGATACGATCCTGTGAGAGTAAAATCGGTAAGATCTGCAGTGTTCATATATAGCGTACCTTAAACCTCCATTCCTGTCGCCGGATTATCTTACCTCTCAATCTGGACCTTTTCACTCACAATGTATCTGTATAGGATTGCACTCGCACTTACAAGCCTGATGTCGGCTGTTTCAGCCCTCACGGTCAAGTCCACTAAACAGTGGACAATCGGTACCGATGTTCAAGGCTCTGAACGACTCAATGGCGTGAGCTATCAAGAAGATGCTCTCATTACATATGGAGACTATCAATATGTCACCTTTTACGAAACTGCCCCGGCGGGATATCTCAACCATTTCGTCAAGGTGGGACGCAGAAAGGTTTCACCTAGTGTCACGGACTGGGAGTTCCTTACGCTCGATGACTATACCCAGAAGACGATGGATGGTCATAACATGATTTCTATGGGTATTTCGGGGGATGGAAAAATTCACCTCAGCTTTGATCATCACGTAAGTTTAAATCAAGACGGTGGATCCTCTCTGACTTTCTAAGGATGTCCCGATCAATTATCGCATCTCGAAAAACGGTATCGCGAAAGACGTTCCCTCGCAATGGACTTCAGATCTCTTCGGCCCCGTCGTCCATGAGCTTGTTGGGTCTCAAGGACCATATTCGCCACTGACATATCCGCGATTCGAGCCTCTGAGCAACGGTGACCTTCTACTGGAATTCCGAATTGGACAGTGAGTACTGTGATCGTGCCTTCGAGCCCAAACTGACAGCTGTAGATCTGGATCGGGCGACAGCTACATCCATCGCTACAGCGCATCCACGGGGAAATGGCAGGCCTATGGAATGTACATCCAAGGTGACGACAACAATGCGTATATCAACGGACTAGATTACCTCGATGGAAAGCTGTATACCTCATGGACCGTCAGAGAAACACCGAATGCTGACACCAACCATGGTGTTTACTTTGCCTATTCGAATGACGATGGCAAGACATGGTTCAACACGGATGGTACTAAGCTTTCGAAACCCATTTCAAC
Organism: Fusarium mundagurra; assembly: GCA_013396205.1. Taxonomy (NCBI): domain Eukaryota; kingdom Fungi; phylum Ascomycota; class Sordariomycetes; order Hypocreales; family Nectriaceae; genus Fusarium; species Fusarium mundagurra. The sequence goes on along the minus strand of JAAOAN010000278.1, from coordinate 46,896 downwards.
ATCTGATGATAGCACTTTGGTCTGGGATATTCCTCAGAACAGTCGCATGGTCAACCAGGAGGGACAACTCATCGACACCAAGGGACGATTCCATATTCTGATGAGAGACCTGTTGTCTGGTGAGCATCAGTACCAGCACTATCTCCGGAAGGCTGATGGTAAGGCCATCAATCTCCCCTTCAATCAACGTTACTAAAGCTTTTCAAGGAACATGGACCAAAAATGCCATCAACCCCGCTGGCCTCAACGGGCCCGACTTGTACGATCCACGAGGGAAACTTGCCGGCGACGCGAGCGGGGAGTACTTATTCGGTATTCTCCCTGATCCCGTGAAGCAGTCGACTGGCATTTACGTCGCTACTGCGTCAAAGGATTTCAAGGATTGGAAGAGTCTGGCTGAGATCCCGAATACTTCGACAGAGCCTCTCTTTGATAAGACGAGACTTCATGAATCAGGAATTTTGAGCGTGTTTGTGCGACAGGCTGGGGGATTTCCTGATCGCAAGTTGCAAGTATGGGATTTTGAGCTTGACCTATAGTCATATATGAGCCAACTGGTTTCTCTGCCTGTTGTTCCATTCCTGTAGATTATATCATTATATCTTGTTCCTGCATTCGTGTATGCCTCATCCCCGTGGCAGATTGCGCTACTACTGGTCAGTGAAGTATTACCTTCAATGCGAAAAGCTTAAGAACGCACTTCTTTTCTACAGACTTTATTATTATCTCCTTGTTGCTGAGCTATTGGCTACTGGCAGCATAAGCTTATTGCTGCCTCGGATCTTATGTCAGATTGCCGGCTGGTGAGAATACCCCGCTCCGAGCGGATCCGTCACCATTTATGACCAGATCAACCCACGTTTCATTTGTAAACAAGACTTTGGCGGGAGTTTTCATTTCTTACCTTTCTATGAGACGAACTCTAGTCAAAATGCAGGCACTAATTCAGAAACATATGGCAAATGCCATCGCCCTGAGGAAACCAGCCTCTTCGCTTATGTGGCGACCCGACGAGCCCTACAAGCATCCTTTTTACAGGTGGAACGGCAACGCGGATGAATGGCAGCCACTTCAAACATCCGAACCCTCACCAAACCGACCCCAAGCCACCAAGTTAGCTATTTACAGTTGGAACATCGATTTTATGCTCCCTCATGGCGACAGCCGAATGAACTCAGCGCTGAAGCACCTTGAAGAGCTGAGTCGCCAGCATCGTTCTGATGACAAGACAGCGGTTGTCATCAACATTCAAGAATGCGTGCCCTCTGATTTAGATCTCATTGGCGAAAAGGATTGGATTCGGGATGGCTTCTACCGGACAGATATTGATACTGAGAACTGGGCCTCGGGCGCTTATGGTACAACGACGCTGGTCGATCGCCGACTTGATGTCCTGTCCTGCTTTCGGGTCCATTACTCAGCGACTCAGATGGAGCGCGACGCCCTCTTCGTCGACGTAGAAGCATCTGGTCAGAAGCTTCGACTTTGCAACACTCACCTCGAATCACTTGCATTGGAGCCACCACGCCGTCCTGCCCAAATGCAGCTCATCGCTTCACACATGCACGCCGACGACATCTCCGGCGCTGTCGTTACCGGCGACTTCAACGCCATTCAACCATTCGACAGAACTCTCCACACAGACAACAAGCTTGAAGATGCATACCTCAAACTCGGTGGCAAAGAAGGCGACGGCAGGGAGGATAATGAAGGCTATACATGGGGAGAGCAGGCGCTACCGCAACTGCGACAGCAATTTGGCTGCTCACGCATGGATAAGGTGTTTTTCTGTGGTGATGGACTTGAGCTGTTGGAGTTTGAGAGGTTTGGTGCTGATGTTGAGCCGGATGGGTCGGAGGAGGATGTTCGGCAGGATCTGCTCTCGCTTGGCTTTGAGAAGCCGTGGATCACTGATCACCTTGGTGTCAAGGCGGTTTTTGAGATCAAACACTGAACGCACGCTGTAGCTATGTATCCGTGTCGGTGTAGTTAGACATCGACGGACAAGCCAACCGACTTCCCAACACCCGGGCCACGATCAGAAGTTGAGACATAACGTGAACGTGTTCCATATTCGTCAGCCCATTATGATGGAGATGTTTGAGAGGGTCACATCTCTCTGGCACGGTCGTTGTAGTGGTAGCATCCTCCACTAGCGATCTTACAAGGCTAGCTTGGCCAGGTTTAGCGGGATAACCTCGCTGTCAGCACTTGTCACCGATTAGTTCAAGCACTACAGCCGGCTTGCACTTCGTTAATGCGAACCAGCCAGTCAGAAAGAGCTTATACCGACGTTGTACCTTATCGTATTCGTACGTTGCCAATCTTTCGTAGGTATAAAGTCCTGAGGTTTGGCGATCGAGCAACACCTTTTTTCACTAAAACCTCGATATTGATATAATCGCCATGGCAAATCCAGTGCTGGAATTACTCTCGCGGCCAGCCATTGCGGCGCCGCTCGTTCTTTTGACGTCGTACATCATATATCAGCTTTTCCTGAAGCCCTCCAACTTACCTGACCTTCCAATCATTGGTGCACGCAAAGGCGACTGGTTTCCCATTCTACAAGCCAAAATTCGCAATTCGCTCAATGTCAAGGCCGCGCTCAACTCATCGTACATCCAGTACAGAAATCAAGCCGCCATTTTCCCCTTAATCGACGGTGGAAACATTATCTGTCTTCCACGATCAGATACAAAGTTCGCCAGCGAGCAGCCTACCAACATGCTCAGCATGCACGAATCAGCACAGCAAGATTTACAGACGGACTACACTACCATGGATCCATCCCTCACGCATGACCCTATTCATCTAGAATTAGTCACTACCACGCTTACCAAAGAGGTCGGAAATCTCATCCCAGATCTTGCAGAAGAGATTGATCACTGTGTCAGCAAGCAGTTGGGTAACAGCACGGACTGGTCTGAAATCTGCGTAATGGAATCAGCGCAGAAGATGATCAGTGGGATCACCAACCGAGCATTCCTTGGTCTTCCACTTTGTCGAAATGAAGAGATGCTGAAGCTGGGCATTGCGTTCGCCCAAGACATTCCGCTGTCGTCAATGCTGATGAAGCTATTCCCGAGCTTCGTTAAACCGCTGGTTGCGCCTCTTATAACCCGATCCAACAGGATTCATACTCGCGAGTTCGAGAAAATCCTTGAGCCGGAGATCAAGGCCCGTCTGGAGGAATACGACTTGCAAGACCAACCGGGGCAATCTGATCGGAACGATTATTTGCAGTGGCTGATTGAGCAGGCCAAGGAGATCGGCAACCCGAAGAACTGGCAGGTCAGCGCGCTGGCTCAACGTGTTCTACTACTTAACTTTGCGTCCATTCACACAACAACGTTTGCAGTTACCCATGCTCTTCTTGACATTGCTGCATCATCTCCCGATCTTATCTCTGAACTTCGCGATGAAGTAGAGAGCGTGCTGAAACAACATGATGACAAGTGGAACAAACGCGCCGTTGCGCAGCTTGAAAAGCTCGACTCGGCAATTCGCGAAAGCCAACGCAAGAACTCCATCGTCTCGATCGCAGTATCTCGTACCGTCGTAGCAGAAAAAGGCGTCACTTTTCCATCGGGAACGCACGTCCCCAAAGGTCTAAGAATAGCTGTCCCGGGGTACTCGGTGTTGCAGGACAGTGAGATCTACCCTGAACCAAAGACTTACAAACCACTTCGCTTCTACGACGCGCGACAAAACGAGGCAGATGAATACGTGAAGAGTGCACGTAATGCTTTGCCGACTGCGACGCAGGATTTCTTGGCGTGGGGACTTGGTCGGAACGCGTGTCCGGGGAGGTTCTTTGCAAGCAACGAGATCAAAATGTTGCTCGCTTACATTTTGCTGAACTATGACATTGAGCACTTAACTGAGCGACCGCGAAATACTTGGATCGCACAGAACAGGATCCCTCCTATGAAAGCGACCCTGAGAATTAGGAGGAGAACTCGATCTTAAGTTGCCATAAATAATGTAGTAGTCTATTGCAGATGAAGAATGCGAACACGAGAAGGATTCGCTTGTTGATAAGGATGATAACATTCACGTGACACCGTGTTGTTTTCCTGACACGGTCTGGCTATAAAGTCATCCCCCCTTCCTGTTGACGCGTAGTATGGTGATTTGATCATTCCTCCCCATAGTTAGCTCTAGTGGAGAAAGGTAACTCAGGACCCTGACCCTAAGCGACAAAATATTTAGGTAAATCTAGCCTGAGTTTAGGATGTTCTTTACTAAGTTTATTCTGGCATCCTCTTTTAAAGTCTTCTGTTTTCCTGCTCTATGACGGCACTGTCAAATTATTCTAACACAAACCCAACTTATCGGAGGATATCCACGAACAGGTTCTCTTCGCTCCTCTGACATTCGGATCCCAGTTTCCCCCGCCTGGAACAGATCCCTGGTCTGTCTCAGACCGTACATTCTGTCCTCTTTCTCTCTCCTCAATAGGCAACCTGAGCTCTGTAGTGGCTGCATCCAATGAAATGATCGAGCTCACCAATGTCTGGGTCACCAGTCAATCAATCATTACTGGTGTTGCAATCTTCCTTGGCAGCTGGAATGGGGAGATTGAGCTTTCTAGTGTTTTCAATTCTCAATTCCACAGTGAGAAGTATATGCAAAGGTTCTTGGAGTGTATCTTGAACTATGTATATGAGTTCTGCACACCAAAAGACCCCCTCGCCATAGACTGAGGAATGGAAAAGTTTAGATAATATTAGGCTACCTTAGGGTAGTTTATGCTGTCTTGGTATACTGGCTTTTCGAGCTGCTTGTCCCGTAATCTTCTGATGCCATATAGGAGGTCTGAGATGCGAAGGCTACAGGTCAAACAGGCACAGCTCGGGTCGGGCAGCAGAGAAGTCATAAAAGCTCCCAAGTCGATCTTCTGAAGGATTATGGACTCGGCTGAATTGGCTACAAGACTCGATAGGAAACGTCCAGAACCCTATTGCGGTTTCAACTGCTCCACGAAAATCCTGTGCGGTCTTTTGATGATGTCTCCTTCCTTGCTCTTATAGGGACTCTTCCCATTTGTCCAGCTGTTCGGCCCATCTTTCGCTTTCGTGCTTCAAAAGGCAACGGCCTCAGATTCACAACTGATTCGCGGTTTGAATTTCTCAGTTGTGTAAGCAATCTTGTAGACACAAGACGTTGTCACTCTCAATTTCTCTACCATCTCCGTCCATCTTCGGTGTGGGCCGGTGAGGGCTTCGATGCCGGGAAGATCGAAATAAATACTTTTAAGTACTTCGTGTCCAGTGAGTCGCGGATCCTGCTGCCTTGAGAAGTTGCCCGTAGTTCCTGCGACAGGAAGTGAGCAGCCGTACTGCAAAAGGAACTGGCGGTTCGCTGGATATTTGTGGGCTTCCTTATTGGCGAGGGATATTCTGTCCTCAACAGTGTAGTGTATAAATGTGACACTTCGAAGCCGGGTTAAGACTTGGCGCAGCTGTTCTTCTGAAATGGCATACTGGGGAAGATGACAAAACTCGAGAGCGACAGACAACAAATGCATGGGAAGGCTATGTGACATAAGCCTGCTCTGCGCTGGTCATGATTCCAAATGTCACTCGCAAAGTTTGCGAGCTGGGGCCATCCACCAATCTCAAAGGTATCTAGCTCGGGATTAAGGGAAAACGTCCCTGGCCTGAGGACTTGATCTTTAGTGTAAGTTTTGTGAAGGGATGGCGGAATGTAGATCGAAGCGCTTATTTGCGGATTGTGCTCGGCGTTCTGCTGACTTATATCAAGTGAATCCATGGTTGAGGGAGGCTTCGTGACGTAGAGACAAGGAAGAACCACGCGATAAACTCGTTGGGCGCTCGCACGAGACTCGACGCTTGTGCTGAATAAGGCGCTGCGCTTTGGTGCATCGTGCAAAAGAGTGTGGTATGGCCCTGTTAGTCGCCGGACTTTACCAGTCATTCCATCTCGACACGGTCCGCCCGTTGATTTGTTCATGGAACATAGCTGAACTTTGATGTATCGCTCACACGTCAGGCTCTGCTCCCAAATCATCTCTCTAAGGTCTTTATGAAGCTTAGGGAACAAATGAAATATCGCATTCGAATTTGAAAACTTCGAGTTCAGGATACTCGGGAGTTCGCTAGATGGCTTGACCTGCGGGGATTGCTTGGAATCTTCCATGGCGAGGTCAGTTGTTGCTAACGGGGAGAATTTAAAATCCGGATCTGTTGGGTGTATTGCTATTCTTATACCCTAAAGGGAAAAAAGCTAATGTGTTATTTTGACCGAGACGCTGAGATCTATTTGACCGAGTGGCAGAAGTCGATGGCATCATCAATCAAAATGATAAAGTGGAATTCTTCTATAAATAGAACTGTGATATAATACTTAAAGTTAAAATATGTATAGGGTATTTATTGTATCTTACTTAATATTGGCCGGCGCTCATCTATGCATGTGTCAGTCTGTTGCTCGATGTTGGTTTGGATGCGGATGTTCCCAAGAGGACGATGACGTCTGGCACGCATGGCTCGAGAGCCATCACAAAACGGGCCAGTCTCCTCATTACCAAAGGCAAAGGCGTGACCAATGGTAATTTAGACAGTAGTGATTGATAATGCCATGTCCTCATTCTTATTCTTGACTAGCGGTCTCAAGCCACGCATGAACTAAGAGAATCCTCCTGCCATGTTGAGCTATACCAGACGCGCTGATCACCTACTGATTGGTCGCTGACATTACTCCACTAACCTCATTCTCGAAGCGATCGCATTCTCTCAACCGAGTATACGATCGCTTTCAGCGACATGTGATATCAGTTACTCGGTAATGCGTTATTGCTACATGGGGTAGAAGAGGGGAAGTTGTTCATATCAAGTATATAAGACGATTGTTGACTGCATATTGATCTCAACAACGAGGTTACATCCCTTGAAACATCATACAACCATGAAGACCTATTTCATCTCAGTGCTCTTTACTCTTACGCACATCTTAGCCTTCTCAGAGGCCAGCTTCGATGGTAACATCAACTATGGAAGCCCCTCACCTCGGCACACGCAGTTCGGCATTGACGTTGGTCAAGTCCAGCGACGTTCCTGGAAGCGTGGAAACATCGCATTCAAACCAGAGGAGTTGAACTTTACTCATGGTGTTGCATCCGGCGATCCATGGCCTCATAGTGTTATACTGTGGACTCGAATTGCGCCAACCAATGTGTCTTCCGCTGACACAGCGCCGATCGATGGAACCGAACCGCTTTACAGCCACGAGACAAAGAAGTTCATAGAGGCTGATCCCAATCCTATATGCTTGCGCTGGAAGGTCTTTCCAGTCGGGAAGAAAGACTCAAAGTCAGTCGTTAGCAGTGGGAAGGCTTATACTACCGCGGATATCGACTACACGGTCAAGGCATGTCCTGATACCAAGGACAAGTACAGGATCTAATTGAAAGCAGGTCGAAGCCAAAGGGCTGAAGCCGTTGACAACATACAACTATCAGTTCACCGTCTGCAACTCGAAAATCTCAAGCCCTCTCGGAAGAACCAAGACTGCACCTCGGCCTGACGATGACGTATCGGAGATCAACCTAGCGGTTTTCTCATGCAGCGCATACTGTGAGTGCTGAGATACTCGTGTGCCCACTATTACTGACGAGTCAAAGTTCCAGGATATTTCAACGTCTACGGCAATGCTGCCAGAAAGGATAACCACGACTGGGTTGTTCATCTTGGTGATTATATCTATGAGTATGGCACTTATACACTATTCAAGGAGCGCGGCTCGATTCCGCAACACCCGACATACTCGCTATATGACTACCGCGCTCGCCATGGACAGGTATGGATACATGCAAATGTTGATATTCAAATAGGCTCTAACTCTATGTAGCACCGGACTGATCCTGACTTGCAACTGTTGGCCCAAAACTCAGCTTGGATTACCACTTGGGATGACCATGGTAAGGCTCTCTCACCATGCACAAGAAGGCACGCCACTAATTCTACCCCAGAACTCGCCGATAACGCGTATAGAGATGGCTATGTTGACTTCTTCGACCGGCCCAAAACCTTCAAAGGAGAAGGTCCGAAGGTAGCCACTGATGCTCGCAAAGCCAATGCTGTTCGAGCGTACTTTGAGTGGATGCCAATCAGGCAGACTGATATGGACGATGGTCTCCGTGTATGGAGGTCTTTTCAGTTGGGTAAGCTGATGGACCTAGTGATGCTGGACACAAGATTGTATGACCGAAGTAAAGGAGTCGACTGTAAGTACTTGCTCAGCTGCAGAAGGTTCTTGCTTCTAACTGCAAGCAGACGTCAACGAGAAGTATATCGAGAAGATCAGCGACGATCCGAGTAGAACTCTAATGGGAGGCCGACAGGAGAATTGGTTCTATCGGTCCTTGTCCGAATCCAAGGATCGGAACGCAACCTGGCGAGTGATCGGGAACCAGATCGTATTCTCTCACATCAAAGGGGATGCGGCTGGAGGAGGAGACACCTGGGATGTACGATTACTATATTCTTCCCCAATGAGAAGAATCCGACGACTGAATTCCAATAGGGCTATATCGCGAATCGAAACAGAACACTCAACCATCTGTATAAGAACAAAATTGACAACAACATCTTCTTATCGGGAGACAGCCATATGAACTGGGTATAGACTCTACCACTTTTGTTTCCATTACACCGCTGACTCTTATTAGGTGTCTGACTTGGCATGGCTGGACACTAAGAGGTACGACCCCAAGACAGGAAAGGGTGCCATTGGGGCCGAGTTCGCGGGCACCGCCGTCAGTTCGTGGGGTACATCAGGTCTCAAGTCCATTGAGCCCGATGCAGGAAAAATGTCTCGCAAAGCTATCGCCGAGAACAAAGAGCTGTTCTGGCAAGAAGGATACTACCGTGGCTACTTTCACTTGTCAGTCACTCCAAAGAATGTCTCAGCTCAATTCTTTGGTAAGCCAATCAACCATTACGAGTGTCAGCCTTGGAACTAATAGGAAGACAGGTTCGCCATCCATTGCGACTCATAATGCTTGGGAGATCCCATTAGCTAATTTCACGGTTTTCACTGGGGACAATCACATCTATCGACCGAAGGGTGGCGTCCAAGCTGAGTCTGGAGCCCTCAAGTCTGGAAAGATAAAGCATACGAACTTGACTCTGAATACGGAAACTGGACTTTGGAAGGTTCAAGGCTTTGATAAGATGTACCTTAACCCAGAGCCTAGTTTCCTTGGCTCATCCTGAGCAACATGCCAATAGGCTTACAGATTATTAACCAGTGTTGAAGTTTGGTAACAGAGATAATGCAGAGAGTTTATAGGGTGACACTATATACTATAATTTGCCTTTGTTGAAGGGTAGATCATTCGTTGTAGAGTTGACTCGGCATGTCCATGGAAATGATAAAGCAACAGCAAACCCCTGTACTCTGTCACTTCAATCTCATACTATCCATCGATCAGCAGACTGGTGATAGCACTCGTGAGTTATTACTTACCTTGAACTCCCCGGGGATGATCAGACCCATAATCGCTCGAGTCTCCATGGACTTGTGTTCCATGACATACTGTTTGTACTCAGGTGCACCTGGACGAAGGACATTATCTGCCACAATATGGCTTCCATTCTTGAGCAATCCAAGTGATTCGACGACCTGGAGATCTGCGACAAACAAGTCTTCGACGATCCAGAAACAGCATATCCACACAGTTTAGTTTCCCTTCTTCCTTGAGCCGAGTAAGCGAATCAGCAGCCTTTCCCGTAATCACCTTTACGACATCTGATAGTCCTGCTAGATCGACAATGTTCATTAATACCAGCGAAAACCGGATCGGCTTCGAGGCTCCAGTAGACGGCGTTGTTTGTAGCGTCATGTCTATCCTTCTGTGCATTCCTCAACGCGTTTCCCAAGAATAGTGCCGAGTAACCAACATAACCATCCAGCTCAACAAAGACACTGGGCTTTTTCTCAGCAATAAGAGCAGCGATCTTTTCTGCTTTGTCTGGGCCAATGTTGATCAGGAAGTCTCGCTAAGCGGCGAATTCGTCCATTGCTTCGCAGATGATCAGAGGATTGTTGCGCATTTTGGGGAAGTGTGGATGGTCGTAAAGACAGGTAGAAGAACAGCTTCGCGACCATCATTCCACTTGAGGAATCAGCAAGTCAGTGATTGAGCGACGACTTCAGATGATGGGTATCCCTCAACGTATGCGTCCCCGAGCTCTTCCAGCTTTCGCATCGATGGATACTTTCCATATAGCTTCCTGTGTCCTTCCATGGTAAGTCATTGTATTGGGTACAAGATAATGAAGAGACAGAAACCGACGGGACATGTAAGCAGAGAAGATGCCCCTTTTGTTGTTCATCCATGCTTACACGGCTCGGACGGCAAGGGCAAGATATGTGACATACCCTTGTTGATAGATAAGTAAGTTGAAAGGCGGGATTTGTCACAACACCATGTGGCGCATCAAGTGTACCGAACATTTACTATCAAATAGAAACTGCAGTAAAATGATGTTAATATTAACATTAGGTTAAAGATTCAAAAAGCCGAGGGAGAAAATAGTTCAAATATATTTATCTGGATCATTCATCCTTTAGAATTCGCACTGTGTCATACATTCCATTCCGCCCAATAGATTCTAATGTCCATTTTGAGCCGTCGTGTAAGATATGTTGAGTCAATGAAAAGTTGGCTTGATTTTGCCTGTTAGGGAACCGCTTCAAGTGCTGGTTTCTGCAATACGCATCACGAAAGGATCCGGACCCAAGTTCCGTTAGAGTTGGCGTTTGGTCAAGTGGTGCATATCTCCCCATCCACTCCGCGATCCCCAATATCTTATCTCGTGATACTCTAGCTTGGAATAATGGGTCATGAATGGGGTGGTATAATACCTGGGCAGTTCTCTGTATCCAGTAGCCTAGGACTTCTTTGTGACTCTTTGTCCCTTGACGTGCACTCAATTCGGCAAGTGGATAATACCAGTCGCCTTGAGCTCATTCAACTCCTGCACGAGCTTTTTAAATTCAAGTACTGTTTCAGGAGGAAGTTGAGGGTTGTTGGGTTCAAAGTTTGCCGCATACTTGAGGATGACATCTCGACACCGAGTTCCGATTCTGACGATAGATCGCAAAAGATCCCCCTCGAATGGAATGACGTGAACACGTCGAAAGACGGACACATCCACTTCTTCGTCGTCGGTGCTCCCAACAGGGCTTCTGTCAAATGGCATGCCAGAGTTCCGTAATCGTGACAGCGCCTGTGGCTGTCTGAATCTTGATTTCCACAGCCCATCCCACGAGTCCCAGTGTACAGGTTCGGGAGGGGGGACAGGAACCGACAAACTACTAGAATCAGACGAGATGCCCAATTGCGCCCCATCTGCAATATCTGACCACAGGAGGCATTTCGGGCTAATAGGAAGTATCAACTATAATGTGCTACTGTGACGGATCTTTAAAGGCGACTTACCACTGATACCCGCGGCTAGGACTAGATTTTCTTGAGCCGAACAAGTGGTCGCATCTAGGACACGAAAATCTTGCAGACTGGCTGCCAAGACGCTCCACTAGGATAGACATATTCAGTGAATCCCCGGGAACAACAGATGTTGACCATTTCTGTGGATTGATAGGCATATTTGTCTGTGATTGCATAATGACAAACCGTCGTTGCTCGACGAGGAGCCGGCCAGGCTTGTTGTAGAACATCACGACGAGCAGTCTGCACAGGCCCTAGACATGTCAGTAAAAGTGCTCACACAAAGGAATGCCAAATAGTACCTCCCAGGTGTCACACATCTGATATGGAAGGGCCATTTTGATACCAAAGGGATTCTCGAATTCTAAGACCGGGAGGCTTATGGTGGGCGATCTCATTGCGGACTCCAATCTCATCACGATGTTGTGCAATGAAAGCAAAATGCGAGTGTTTCGCTGGACGAGACCAATGATCTCGTTGCAATATCTCACGACAGTCTTAATCCATTGCTCGAGGTGCTCAGTGAGGGTGAACAGTCTGACAAGTTGTGATGAAGCCGCCCCCATGGTGTTGCTGATAACATCCAGAACCATGCTTGACTTTTCAGCGTTCTGCTCCATCAAGCTCAGGGTCCTTTCTTGTTCGACATGTGCCGAGTTCGCAGCAACCACGAGTCTTTCGAGTCGCTCAGACCTAGCCTTGGCTTCGATGAGGCAGCTCCCTATCTCACGCGAAGCGGTCTCCGTGGTTGTTATCAGAGCCTTTAAGTGATCGGCGAATGGGTTGTTGGTGGTATTCTCTGGTTTCAGGCTCTCCCTACATGCTGTCAGACCAAAGGAACTAGAGACAGACTGATTGAAAACTTACCAGTTCTGGATTGTCAATAGAGTATTGATCGCCAAGATCTCACTCGTTAATATTGCGCGAAGTTCATCAACTTCATGGCGCGCGATAGCTGACCAATGCAACCGCTTCTTGAAGCTCTGTATCCAACCCTTTTTACTCTTATCCATACAGGTTGCTGGTTGTAGAGTATTTTCGTAACTCCTCATCTTTTGTTCGAACGCCTGCAACGGGCCAAGGCAATGCAACGCAATGGCCCGGACTCTCTCAAGCCTGGCTTGCTCATTGGCACGACTCGGTATGAGATGAAACGCCTGATGGCAAACTTTCGATAGAAAGTCTAACTCAATCGCTAGCCGTTGGAAGTGATGCGGCGCATCTTTGTATGACTTGACCTCGACGACGATACGTTCAATCAGCCCTGCGATGGCGATCAAATCGCCGATACTACCTCCGTCAATGAGGGTATCGCAGGGGGGGTGCAGACAGTTATGGGTTGGTACCTATACCCGAATGACATCGCACTAGGGTTGGGAAGGATTAAACCCCCCAAAATCTGGAATGGCGGATTACAATGGCCTACAGAAGGCGATAGCCTGACGCCGGTTCGGTGGCTGCATAGAATGTTGTTTTTTAAGAGGAAGAAGAAGGGAGCTTCGTCGAGCTCAGATAAGAAAATCATGACTTGATCGAGGGCTATGGACATGATAGCCAATCAGTACACAACATGGAGTGAGGCTTACCGAGGAGCCAAAGTCTGGATGCCTCTGCCAGTTGGTCACTTTTCTTGGTAGCGGGGTCTTGCGAGGTGACCTCTCCTTTGATAGGGGGATGCTTTAGTGGCGGACCTTGAAAACCCAGCCCCGGAGGCTGACCATAAGGCAGACAGACAACCTAGGGGAGGAAAGAAAACACAGGACCTTGATCCTAAATGACAAAAAGACTTGGGTAATATAGCCTAAGCTTAGGATAAGTTTATTATAGGCTTAGAATATCCTTTATTAAGTTTATTTTGATACCTCATATTATAGTTCGCTGTTTTCTTGCCCCCCGAGGACAACCTCCAGGCCGACACATTCAGACGTACCTGTGGTGGGTGAGTGTGGCTTTTCAACCCTGTAAATAGACCTATGGGAGGCTAGTGGCGAACTCGTGGGCGCTTATGAGCTGACCATGCAGAGACGTTGCAGAGCCTCTTCGAGTTCTAACTCTCGCCACCTTGACAATGGCCATTGTAGTCCTCTCAAAATTGTGTATTACACCCAAATCATCGTACCTGGACTACATACTCATTGTGCTGCCAAAATGGTGCGAACAGAGACTCTTCTCAGCGAGTACATCAATTTCACCGACCAGAATGCTGGATTGAGCGATGCAGAGCTTACCAACAAAGAGCTCATGTTCTACGGCGCTGCAGCAGTCAGCCATCTCTGCAACGAACAAGAACAAGGAATCAAGATCGACGAGAATCTTCATCAGAGTGACCGGTTCCGATTCATCCGAGAAATGGGCATAATCTCGTCCATCTACTCAATTGCCCCGATAAGCAAGAAAGCGGGGATCAAGTCAACGCCGCCGGTCATTGCCTGGTCGAATCGCCTTCAGACAGTCTTTCTGGGCTTCTGCTGCACCCGCGACATGAACGATGTCCGGTCTGATTTGGATGTGCGCTTGGCAACGTCTGATATCGGATCGCGCTTCCATAAAGGCTTCTGGAATAGGAGCGAGGAGTTTGTGCCGCTTGTTGAGTGGCTCATGAAAAGGCACAAGCTGGTTGTTTGTGGCCATAGCTTTGGGTGCGTTTACGCAAATAATGTCGTAAAACCATACTAATCATACTAATCAGAGGCGCCTTGGCGACTATCTCGTCTTACCTAGCCATGGTCAGCCATGACCCCGTCCCCAACGCCTGGGAAGAAAGACCAGGCGGCATATCCATCGTCACGTTTGGAGCACCTTCGTGTATGGTCGCTGAGCCCCGAGGAACAACTGCGTCCCTCCAAATGAACCTGAGCAGCAACTTCCACCACATTATCAACCCTCACGACTACGTTCCCTTCGCTCTCAACGATAGCTCAAGGAGGTTTCGGCAAGGATTCGACGCTTTGAGAACACCCTTAGGAAACATCTCGCCCACCATCCAAATGCTATGGCCCATTCTTGAGTACTTTTTGGACCTTTTGTTGCAGCATACGGGCAAGTTCTGCCACTTCGGGTGCATGTATTCCATCGCGGCGGAAGTACCTGGGATCCAGAATTGTGTCCAGACTTTGCGAGTCAACGACGTGCCTCAAATACCTAGCGCTGGCCAGGTTGAACAATACCACAAGATGTCGCACTACTTCCATTGTGTAAAGAGCTCTGTCGGCGCGCGATTTCTCCAGGAGGCCTCATCAGACGTCATCCATGGGATTCAGTCAGATGTTTCATCGATGATACTTCCGATGCCTAGAACAGTGATCAATTGCTCTTGCGTGGTTCATAGCGACCACTTGATCGTGTCACTCGACGTCGATACGCCTGTAATGCAATATCTTTTGAAAGGAGCAACCTTTAGGAAGGATTCGAGGGAAATTCCTCTTACCATTCTTGGGTTTCCTCCCAAATCTGATCATTATCAGGTAGGTACTCTAGTTGTGTGTATCTCTTGGACCTTTTAACTGACCTGTTTGTCCAGACATCTATTAAACTAGAGTATCGCATTAAGGCTAATGATCCATTTGAAGATATTGGGAAGGCTTCGATTGCCATCCAAAAGGGCCTCATCCTTCATGACATTTTCGGGCGATCTACAAACATCGATGTTGACACGGTAAGATCTATAAGTCTGGACAGGGCCAGCTTGCCAGCGACATTCGAAAGTATCCGACTGGCAATGATACGCGCACTTGTTGCCCAGATGTCAAAGGTCCAGGCCCTCAGAACTGACAATACCTCTCGCGATGCTCATCCCCCAGAAGAGATCAAGGCGATTGATGACAAGCTTAGACCTGTGGTGGACTGTATCGACGGGTTGGTTAGCGATGCCAGTCCTCATCTGGTCGTTAGTCGTCTGGGGCATGCTTTTACCATTTTGAAAGTGCTCTGGCCCAAAGACTTTGAGATAGAATCCGACTTCCAGGCGTCTATACCTGGGGCCTACGGAGATGAGGAATCTGACACTGGCCTTCTCCATGACATCCCTCCTGACTGTCCTAAAGCACTCAGGAAGCTTATCGCAGATATGTTCCTGAGTCAGAATGCCCCAGGTATCACCCGAGCTCAACTTTCTGTCAAGAGCTGGGAGGCGGCCAAGAGACCAACATTGGCCAAGCAATTCAAAAAAGTACCAAAATTTGCAGGAGCTCTTGCGACATTCAGCCATGATTTATATCATCGCTCTACAGATCCCTCAAGACGCACAGAGCAAGCAGTGTCTCAGTTCCAAGACGTAATGGGTGTCATACAATTCTGTCATCTTGTTATAATTACTCAACTTGACGCGCCATATGAATGGTACTGCAAGTCCACAGAGGGCCATCAGATAACTTCAGCTGCTTTGGGTGCCTTGCCGTCCTACTTCTCCGGAGCTTCGCTGTTTTCCAGGGTCCTTGCCTCGTCCTTCATGGAAAGCTTGGGCGTGGGAGCCATTTCTGCCGCTGGGGTGGGTGTTACTGGCGGCATAGCTGTGTTGTTTGCAAGCACCGCTGTCATCAATCATCTTCTCAATAGGCACAAAGAGTATCTCAACCTGACATTTCCTGGCGCTCTGTCGACCACCTTACAGGCACTTGATCTCCCCATTGCTGAGTCTGATGATATAGTGGAGAAGACACTGCTTGATCGTGTGAAGCAGGATATCCCAGGTTGTCGTGCCCCAGAGACTTTGGAGAAGTGGAGGATAAAGCTTGAGGAAGGTTTGAAAGACTATCCTGGGGCAAAGGCTAACCAATGGTCCATCACACCTACCTTCTTCTGGCCTAAGTGGCTTTTCAGTGTGGCTCATGTCGCCCAGCTCCGAATCCAGCTCTCGGACAAGATCTGCATCGGAGTACAGGGCTCCACGGAAGCTGGCAAGAGTCAAATGCTAACTGTTCTGACTGGCGCATCGGAAGATTACTTCAAGCCCGGATCCAGCAGCCTCTGCAGGACTTTGGGCATCCAGTCGTACGACTCCAGTAACCTTGGTGCCATCTTCCTTGACAGCCCCGGCTTTGACGATCAAAAGCCAGAGATTAAGTACATGGCTGATGTGTTCCAAGAGCTCTTCGCCATTGTGATAATCGTCATCCCAATGGAGCGAACACGATCTGAAGCCACCGAAAGCGCTTTACGTATAGCTATCAAGTTACTCCGTGATCAAGAGGATAAGCGTCCGCTACGAATCCTACTAAGTCAAGCCGATGGTCTGGACCATCACCGCAACAACAAACAGGTCTTCAGAGAAACCCTACGTGATGTAAAGGAACAGTTTATGTCCAGATTCAGACAGGAACTGGGTGAAGACTTCACCACGTTCAGACAGCAGCCGTTCCACGATGGGATTGTTTGCAAATCGGAGAGGCTAGAGGATATCATTAAGCCATTCTCGACGCATGCACAGATGAGTTTGGATGGGATTAGTGCATTGGCAGATTGTCCTCCTGGAACACCGTGTAAGATTGAAAGAGCAAGTCACTTTGGGAATTTGTGCGAGTTGGCTGATGCGGGAGAAATATGGGACATTGAGTCGCTGCGCTCCTGGCTTCGGGATCTGTCGCCTAGTAGCGTGCCGATGTCGAGTGGCCGCGTGCAAGTATACTGTGATTAAGTTTGGCAATGTGATGTTTTTTGACTGTGTCTGATAGCTACTTTATATACACGACTTTTTCCCTTTGCACTATCTTTGTCGCGCCTAAAAGTATCTGCAGGGGCCCCTGTTTGTCTGTTGGTCGCAACGTAATGTCCCTCAGGGGGCAAGAAAACAGCGAAACTTGATGTGAGCTGTCAAAATAAACTCAGCAAAAGTTATCCTAAACTTAGGCTACATTATCTAAGTCTTTTTTTCATCTAGGATAGAGGTCCTGAGTTTTCTTTCTACCCCTATCTGTAGATCCCATGTGCCCACCTTCCATATTGGCTGATTACAACAGGCAAACTTGGCTGACATCACATCATCTGATGAACCCCGCGGTATTGAATTCTAAATGCCGCAGCCAAACCTAGATCACACATATTGTTCCTTGGGCTACTCATCCTTAGTCACTCACATTGACCGTCATGTCTGACCCACAAACCAGTGACAAGGCAGTTGATCAGCCTGAGCCGACATCAGGCGACGCGCCCCAGGAGGAAGCTCCTACAGGGCTTCTCCCCGGTCAGCACTGGACGCAGACCGTACGTATGAAGCATACTACCCTTCGCACTTGATGGGACTAACATTATGGTATCCCAGGAGCCAGACCAGGGCGAGGACGATGACGATAATGACTCAACACTATCGGACAACGCAAGCTCAACAGCTTCACTTTCGTCCGATATCTTGCGCTACCGAGAGATCAACGGTAGGAGATATCATAGTGAACAAGGCGACGCTCAGTACTGGTTAGTGGTCATCCCAACAGTCGCAAAGCACTGCCATTCAGCCCAGCGCATCATAGCTGACCCATTGTCTAGGATTTCAAATGACAATCAAGCTAATGAAGCACTGGACATCAAGTAAGGAGTTAGTGTATCACATCAGTCTCTCTGCTCAAAGTTCTCAGTCACCATGTTCTGATTCTAATGTACAACGATAAACTCTACAAAGCACCTTTGAAAGACGATATACAGGTACTTTTCGACTTGCATACTGTAGCTTGGGCCACTTGCTGATTCGTCTAGAATGTTGTAGATATTGGAACAGGCACAGGTAAGAGGTCGCGTCACTGTGTCCATCATCGATATTGATGTCTAACTCACTGCGCTTGTACAGGAATCTGGGCTATGTAAGACCCTCATGAACGACTCTTAGAACCACTAGCTCACACTGACAGGGACTTTGCGGACGAGTTTCCGAGCGCAAAAGTGGTAGGAATCGACATTTCCCCAATCCAACCAAGCTGGCTACCACCAAACCTCGAATTGTTAGTAGAGCATCGATTACCAATGCCGTTATACTGACACACGCACCTCTCAGTCAAATCGATGATTGTACACAGGAATGGACTTTCAAGGAAAGTTCACTTGATTATGTACACATGAGATTCCTGGTCGGTAGCATTGTCGATTGGCCCGGGCTGTTTAAGCAGGCATATAAATGCCTGAAGCCAGGAGGTTACATTGAAAGCCATGAGGCCTCGCCTTGTATTGGCAGTGACGATAACTCGGTGTCTGAAGATAGTGCCATGGGCCAGTGGGGCAAGATCTTCATGGAAGGAGGTCGGAAGCTTCAACGGCCATTCTCTGTTCTAGAAGATAATGTGCAAGTTGAAAGCATGAAAGAAGCAGGATGCGTAAACATTGAGGAAGAAGAAATCAAGGTACGTACTACATCATACTGCTCCTCCAAATCGTCGACTCTAACCAAAGCCAGGTGCCCATCGGCGGATGGCCTGAAGATCCTAAGCTCAAAGAAGCTGGCCAGTATTTCCAGGCTGCAATCCTACAAGACGTCGAAGGCACTCTCATGTTTATCGCAAACCTATTGGGGTGGAGCAAAGAAGAGATCCACGTCTTTGCCGCTCGGTACCGTCGTGAGATTCGGTCAAAGAAGGTCCACGGGTACTTTCGTGGCAAGGTGGTTTGGGCGCAGAAGCCACTTGACGACTAAGACTAGGGCTTGATTCATGCTGCCATATACGTAGCCAAACATATGTTGTTTCTATTACAGAAGATAGATACCGCTGTTCTAGGAGCTACTCGTCACCAGTAGCAAATTCGCCCTTGGCAATCTTATCGCTAAGCGCCTTGTTGGGTGTAAAATAAGATGAGAAGTCCTCCCGCGCTCTTAGTAAGAGGTCTACTACCATTCTTCCAAAGACAATTTCTCCAGCCGGATTCAAATGCGTCCTATCGCCTTCTCCCCAGTTGTAACGTTGTGCGTTCTCATTACCGATGGCATTGACATAATCAGTGCTAGCTTTGTTGAGTTCAAGATATTGGGCGCCGACATCTCCAGCAGCTGCAATAGTCTCGGCAGCCCACTCCTTGAGGTTCTGAACGACCTCGCCGTTTTGAAACGTGCGGCGCGTGAGTGAAGTGATAAAGATCTGTTGTTCTTGTTAATACGCGCACTACTCGGAGATTGGACAGGAGACTTACCGGTGTTCCGCCAGCTGCTTTGATCTGATTGCCAATGTCGACCAGGTTGGCATGGAACTCATCTAGCTGCATAACTTTCTGGTCATTATGCCCAAATTGAATCGTCACAACTGGCTCAAATTCGGCATTCGCCGCACCGATGTCTTTAATGAGAGTATCCCAGCGACCATTGGACTTCCAAGATACAGTAGTTGAACCACTGACGCCTCGATTATCGCCTTTCGCTGGGGCATTCAGATATGATAGGAACCCATTACCCCAGCCTCCGTCGACGGCAACAGTCGAGTCACCGATAAGGAAGAATTGTGGTGGTTTGGCCGCTCTGGCAACAGGGCTTGATTGGACAGAGCCAATGGCAGTAAGTACCAGACCCGCAAGAGAGAATCTCATTTTAAAGGTTTCTTGTTAAGGTCTAGGAAAGTCAACAGTAATAGCAGCCAGAGACTGCAAGGTCTAACTCTCAAGTGAAGCAGAAGTGCTATGCTCATAGATAGATAAAGATCACCTAAGTATTTTTTTCCATCATTAAGCTCGACACTGGCAGCTTATATCTGCATAGTATACCATAGACCAGGGTTATGGCGTAGTGCATCTTCGTGGGGTCCGCTACTCTCGGTGCAATGATACCACGAAGTCGCATACGAACGGTGAACACGTCGATGTCGCCATTCCTTGTCGATGCATCGGAGTGAGCTATGCCGCAGACATATTTGGAAAGATCGACATTAGCCTATTTCTCAGTAGTGGAAGAGATATTTCCAGCGGGGACCCTGGCTGTAGATCATGGACTGTTCCGATATCACTTGGCGGTGGGCTACCCCTGCTAGGGGAGGAAAGAAAGCTTAGGACCTTGATCCTAATGACAAAAAGACTAAGGTAAATTTGAATAAATTTAGACTACCTTTACTAAGTTTAGGATACATTTACTGAGTTTAGGGTATCTTTTGCTAAGTTTATGTTGACACCCTGTGTTTAGGTCCAGTGTTTTCTTGCTCCCTGAGGCCCTGCTGCAGCGGTTCCATGAACTAAATTGGCAATCAAACATTCCTAGAGTTGATGAAACTCATAAACATGTATATACAATTCGCCCGGAGCACAAATTTGCCCCGTCATTACTAATTCAAGCCCAGAGTACATCTGTAATCTCCTCAAACAAATTCGCCGCCCAAATTGCATCATAATCAAAGTGTGGCCGAGCAGATATACTGCTCGCCTCCCTCTGAACAATTTGAGTGCTAGGTGCGGTCATGTCATCCAATATCTCAACATGCTCCGCTTGTCCTTCATCTTCCGAAAGCTTCTCGTCCAGCTCAATGACCCTCGGCAGACCAGCAACACTCTCAGATGCGCGACGCTTCCGAGGCGTGTACAGAGTTGTCGCAGACAAGTTGTGTATCGGTCCGTAGGCCAACCTCTTCATCCCAGCGTCGTGAAGGATAAATGTTGATAGGTCCAGTTCTGTTGGTGCCTTACCAGTGATCAGAGCGTAGTCGAGAGAAAGTCGAAGGCGCATGTATTGGCGTGTGATGAATAGCTCATCCCAATACTTTGTGAGACTCTTTGAGGGTGCTGACAATGCTCCTTCTGCTCCAGATGACTGCCGACGCCCTGGTGGTTTCGAGTGCGGACGTAGTGGTAGCTGAATGGGCGTTGATTGAACGATTTGGGTGATCATTCTACTGATATCTTCGGCACCTTCAAAACGCTTACTACACAGATGCATTGCTTGTGCGTGATATCTCGTCAACAGTTGGTCTTCGTCACTTTCGAGGTCTTTCGGTGCTATTCTCTCATCGATGGAGCTCAGCATAAGCGGATATGCAATGTAAGCAATGCTGAACAAGGTTAGTTATACCAATTCGATTGCGAGCTGGTTACTTACGCAGATATAGGTAGGTGTTGAGTTAAACCTTCTTGAACGATGAAACCCACTAGTTTCGTGGTTTCTGTCGTCGCATAACTTATGTCCTTGCCAATATTCCGCAGTACAGTATCGTCAATGATGTTGACTCCTTTCTGTCGCTGCTCAATCATCATAGCCTCGTGGTTTCCGAGTGCAATTTGGGCAGCACTGCATTCATCGTCAGAAAGTAGAACGACACGAATAACTCAAACTACTCACTAGGCATATATGTATACGACGCTTGATATCAACGTTGTCGATCGGTGCGCCCCGGTGCCCTTTAGGAATGGATGGAGAGCTTTGTCCGCTTCTTTCTTCCAACGCGTGAGGTTACTTTTCGCTGTCCTGATTTGAGACAGTGTCTTCTCAAAATTATCGAGTGAGTACGTGATGTCGAATGCGTTCGGGCCATAGCATATCGAAAGAGTCTCTGTCAGGACAACTGCCAGACGGCATTGGAAGTTTATGATGTCCGCTAGCTGACGCTTCGTTCTAGAGTCATACACAGCAGAGCTCTCTGCTTCATCAGCAAGATCCTCTGGAATTATCGGATCTAAAGTGACATTAAAGCTTGAAGGTGTTATCTGGAGTGGTTTTCGAAGACCGAGGGTTAAGACTCTGTCTCTCCAGAACAGAGACCACCAAAGCCTCTTGTTCCTCTTCTTGCGCGATATACTTGAACCGGGAGCTTGGAAAGTGTGGGCTTGGGCAACGATGGCATTTTGAATAGCGATAGCGAGCCAGGTACTTCCTGCGTGTGGTTCAAGAGCCGAGAATTGGAACGTCAATAGTAAGGCTGCCTGGGATTTGGTGAATGCATCACTCTCCACCCCAAGGTCAAACAACAGCTTGAGAATGTCAGTGGTTATACGCGACTTGAGTGAGTTTACGTACCTTGGCTCTTCTATAGAAGATATTCCGTGCCACTTTCACGTTTGTGTATCCAGCATTCTTGAGTACTACGGGCGATACGAACTATGTCTTGTCAGTCCTGTATTAAGACACTGAAAGGATCCTTACGGCTGATGCTGCGAAAAGCATCGCTTGGAAAACCAGCAATGACATCGGCTTCCCTCTTCCTTCATTCGTCTCGTCCAGCATATACATATCCCAGAATTCCTTCTCGTCTACTAAAGGGTAGTAGGGATGTAGGTACAAGAAGTACTGGTTGATGAACTCCTCTTGAATGGTTCGTACAGGCAGGTGAAAGCACCGATTGAGTTCGAGAAAGTCAACATCTTCGTCAGGAAGGACTCTAAGATCAGGTAACACTAAGAATGGCTGTGTTGTGTACAGGACTTCAGACTGGGAATATGCCGCTGAAGGTCGGAGCTTGGACATGATGCCTCAGTCTGCGAATGCTGCGTTCTATGGGTAACAGTGAATTAGCCAAGAAATGAAAGTCTCGTATATCTTGTGAGAGGCAAAGGCCTTGGTGTACTTTTTGGTCACGTTGTGCAGGGTTCGAGTGATAGTCGGGTCATCCGTAGGACCGTAACCATCCTCAGCATGAGCTGAGCGTTATCGGAGTCCGGGAACCAAACTTCCGTCCCCACTTTCAGCTGCCGAGGTGACTCCACTTACTGATTAGATAAGGTTCGGCCTGTGAATTGGTGGCTTAATGCCTCAGGCCGAAAGACTAGCCTAAAAAAGTAAACAGCTTCTGCTCTTCAACCTTTCCCCAACATCAACGGATTTATTGCCATATACTCAACTAAATCTGCTACGCCACGATCTGCCATTCTATTTATCAATTACTCGACATTTACACTGTTGATACACCTACCGAGCATACTTTGCCACCAAAACTATGAAATTCAGAACAAACTACTACTACGATCATTACCAGGGTCTATGCTAGGAGGATGGCTTTGTCTATGAAGATCCCGATTTCGCCGGTTGCGACTACGAAGGACAGCGTGAGCTGATGGCCTATAATGAAGGGCGAGTGGATGGTTATCCTACAAGAGAAGACGTTCGAGATCGAGCCCAGAAGTATTCAAAAAACATCTTTGCAAGCTATCATCAGCTAAACAAGATTCTTGAGAGACATGAGGCCACCATCCAAAGAAGATGGATGAAAAAGCCACGACAGCAAAGGCTTCAGATCCTCCTCAAACATTGGCCGGGAATGCTTGTTAGCCATCGTCCTGACTTTGCGGCTTTCCGGGCAGAGCATGCAGTAGATCAACACGAACATGGGTCCAAGCTCAGGGACAATTATGTATGGCCCATAGTCAGCCAGGAGGACTTATCGGGGCCTAAACTGATGCTATTGTTGTTAAATTCCAGGGGGAGACTTGAGCCTCCTGCCTTCGCTGCAGTTGATTACGAAGGACTATGGTTTGGCAAGTTGACGAGGGCTTTCAAGCCTGAGTTCCTCCATCATCATACGGTTATCTTGAATG
Source organism: Fusarium mundagurra (assembly GCA_013396205.1). Lineage (NCBI taxonomy): Eukaryota > Fungi > Ascomycota > Sordariomycetes > Hypocreales > Nectriaceae > Fusarium > Fusarium mundagurra. The sequence continues at coordinate 23,003 of JAAOAN010000278.1, read as the reverse complement.
GCGCTACAAACGCCGAGGAATACGGAAAGCTTATTCATTGGGATGACCATCCAGACGCCGAGGAGTGGGTGAGAACACGGAAGCAGTACCTCCCTGGAGACGCACTCTTGGTCCTCGAAATGCAGGAACGTCTCATGAAATTTCTTGTTGAGTGCTGCCACCAAATTCTTCACGAAATCTCGCCCGAGAAGATGATCAGCGACGAATACCCCGTCCAGCCCGAGCCGACATTGAAGACAGATAGCGACGCAACTGGGTTTGTCTCCCTGGCCGTGATTACTGCTGAGGCCCCCTACAAGCGACCTGCAGGCCTCGACCTCTCACGCCTGGCTACAGTCCTTGAGGCTAGGATGTTAACTGCAGAAGATCACATCTGGGCGTTGCGAGAAGATCCTGCCTACTTCTCTGAGCAGTTCCGCGAGATGCTGGACCATCGTGAAGAGATGCTTCCAGACACCAAGGGTAACTCACATCCTGTCCTTGAACCCTACAGAATCAATACCCTTTGGTCCCGCGTAATCTGTAACATGGTCATGCACGCTTATTCGAACCTACAAGTTTTCACACTTCTCTGTAACCAAGCCAAGGAGTTGATTGAACTTGAGCAACGCGCCCGCAAAGACATCGATCCTACGAAGGACTTGCCATTCGAGTTTTATGAAGCTTTGATAATATATTCAAGTTTGCTCTAGACCAGGCAGTGGAGGGTCCTGCAGAACAACTCGAGCATTCCCACTTCGCGGCGCCCCCTATCCGGAACCGCTTCGTTCGCTTGCCGCCCCCAGATCCTTACACCTTAGAGATGAATGTAATCCGCCGTTCTGAGAGCAAGATTACTTACGTCGAGAAACAGGTGATGTATCTCATCCAGACGATGTGGGAGGATAGCTGGGGGCTTTTTATAGCTCGCTTGCCGCTCACTGTGGACGAACTAGATCGATTGTTGCAGTCAGACCGCAATGCAGATGCACTCATATCGGCTCATGTTGCCAGGATACTAGGTGATTTTGCTATTATAGGACATTGTCTGAAACAGCTGGAGCTGTACCAGCCATGGGCCGCTCAATTTGACCAGGTTATCAACACTAATATCGAAGTATACCAGCAAGCGTGGGGTCTAGTGCGGGGCAATTACGGGCAATTGAACGAGGCCTTCCTACAAGGAGAACTCGATGAAGCAGCTAGGCTTGCAGAGCCCTCGGGTGGCAAATTCGCCTATCCGTATAGCAAACGCCGTACTAAAGAGAAGGTTGATACCTTGCGCCGAGCTGAGGCGAACCTGGACATAGTCTGGGCCAAGATCGACCAGGTGACGAAGAAGCATGTCACAGACTTTGAGAAAACTTATGTTCACCACTTCCTTTCCCAGCCACGGACTCTACGAAGGACGGCTGAGTGGGTCGAGCCTACACAGACGGACTCAAAGGTCGAGCTTATTACGAGCAAAGATCTGTGGGAGCTCAGCAAGCCTCTTTCGAAGCTTTTTCTGGACGAGCCTGCCCAAGAACCCAAGAAGTTCAAACCAGAAGACAAGTCAAAGACAAAGGTCAAGACCAAGGGTGATCCGACAGAGCCTGCCACTACCCAGGAGGCGACCCCGCCGGCTGATGAGGCAGAACCAGCAACTGAAGCCACGCAGCCCACGTTTGCTGTTGATGCCAAAGCGCTCAAGGTTTTCCGTACTCTGTTCTTCGATCCTGAAGTAACATCGACTCCTGGCTTGATCCCGTGGAACGACTTCCTCTATGCCATGGCGGCGACTGGCTTTGAAATTGAGAAGCTGTATGGCTCGGTCTGGCAGTTTACTCCGACCAAGCTGGACGTTGCGCGCGGTATCCATTTCCATGAACCGCACCCTATGGGTAAGATTCCTTTTGAGACGGCTAGACGGCATGGACGACGATTGGCGAGGGCTTATGGATGGCATGGGGGTATGTTTGTGCTGAAGGAAAAGTCGTAGAGGGTAAAATTGTTAAGGTATATCTTGTTTAAATTGCTGTAAAGATATAGATCTTGGTATTCTCAATTACCTGTTTGACGTCTGATCTAGGCTCGTCTCTAGGCACAAGGATTCAGAATAGGAGGATGTTTATCGTGGCTCCTCTCTGTAAGGATGAAAATGAATTTGCGACATGCACTATTTCAAAAGGGACAAGAACTGAGTCGCGGTATCTGCCATTGTTATTTGTGAGAATGGGTTTGGTATAAGGTCAAGACCATTGAAGTTGTCATATTATCAAGAAAAGTACTCACCCTAGAGCTCCTACGCACAACAGTGGAGCAGAGGCAGAGCTATCCAGTTAAAACACTTCGGCTCTGCGCGAACCAAGCCTCTTAAGGTTAGGTCAGAGCTCGCTCGGGGCTTTGATTGGTAAAATAAGACACAGAGGGCTCCGCTACTCACGACGAACTTTTTGCGAAATGATTCACGAACTCAAACCCTCAGCACACCATGAGCGAGCATATCTTGCGACACTGATCACCCAGAATGAAAACGAGAACTAATAACATACGATGGAGCAAGCGAAATGTCTATATATGATGAAGGAGACGGCTGATGGGCATGGCCTTTTTGCCAAAGAGCTCATCAAGGCTGGGACACGCATCATTCACGAAAAACCAATCCTGACGGTTTCACAAGCTGAGACAAAGACGAAAACCGAGTATAGATGTGTTGTTGATCAAGTCGCAGATCTGAACGACTCAGAAAAACAGCGATTGATGGATCTGTATTACAACGACAAAAAGCTGCGCGAATTTTCATTCCTCAAGGGTCAACTATGTCCTGGGACAGATCTCGATGCAGGTATTGTCTTGGCAAAGTTCTATACAAACGCTGCGAGCATCACATCTGGAGGTCTTGAGTGCGGCTTGTTCACCATTTTCTGTCGCATGAATCACTCATGTACACCAAATATATGTTGGGTATATGATGAGCCTACGGGGTTCATGGAAGTATACGCCGTGAGGGATATTGACAAAGACGAGGAGATCACCAATTCATACATCGAAGTCGCAATATCTTACCAGGCTAGAATGAAGGAGCTGTCGAATTGGGGCTTCGCGTGTCAATGCGCCGCCTGTGAAGGGCCAGATGCCGCGAAGCACGATGAGCGGCGGCGCAGGATTGCAAAGATCAAGGGCATTCTTGACATTTATCAAGATGCGGCAAAATCAGGCGACGCACCGAAGTTTGCTGAGATTCCAAAGACAGACTTGGAAGCATTGAGGCTAGGCGAAGAAAGTCTCGCGTTATTATCGGATGAAGGGCTCGTCGAGCAACTGGGCGTCATGTATGGGCTGTGTGCCAAGTTTGCCAAAGGCGCTGGGCTACACGACTTTGCGGAGGATTATGAGGAGATGGAGTTTGAGATTTTGGTGATAACGACTGGGGAGTATATCGATTAAGTTGGAAAACGTTAGAAGGGATCAAGAATAGTGGAAAGTCATTTTATTCTGAGCTACGGTAATTAAGTGGCTTGCAGCCCGCATGATGTTTCACAGAGGAGTTCCCACAGCATCACCTCGAGCAGCTTTCAGTAAGGGTCTTTCTTCCCTTGGCACTGGAGAGCAAGTCTCTTCATAGCCTCACGCCGTCGCATGTTATGCGCCATGGTGACGATCAATTTATGACATTATCATACTATAATAATCTAAATTACACGAGAAAAGATGTCTTTGGAAGGAAATTATTCTGTAGAGATTTTGGGGGGACAAAATAAAATGCGCCAACAGCGTGGCGACGGAGGAGAAAATGAAGCAAAACGGGGAGCTTCCAGGTCCTCTTACTGACAACCCGGGCATGTCCAACAAGCAGGATCATCCCAGATAGAGTTCATCGAGGGGTCCTGGTCCGTCTCAAGTGGTATGGGCATACCAGACAAAGCAAGCTTATAAACTGAGAACTTGCATCGATCATCCTTATATCCAGAACCCTTGCATCCTGGATACGCTCGACAGATAGCAGCACACCTCCGAGGAGTAGCCTGGGCATACTCTGTATAAACTGTGATCAAGTTGGGATCATTTCCATCAACCCAGCCACCTCCCATATAAGCTTCGTAATTGCAGAGAGTACCGGCAGGAGGGTTGGCGACCGGCTTGCACTCATCGCCTAGAGTGTATGCACACATTTCGGGAGGGCCCTTCGGAACAGAGTCAGGAACACACGCTTCGCAGTCTGTGTAGCAGCGCGAGTCCAACCAGACCTGCTTCTTCCAGTCGTTGTCTTCGGTGACGAAGTTCTCCTTGAGTAAGGGAAGCTCTGAGAAGTAGCATCGGTTTTCGAACTGTGAGTATCCAGCGGTCAAGCAGAGTGGGTGGCCTTGACAGATGGCTATGCATTCTTCGACGCGGTCTTGGTGGGGATATGACTCGCGAGTCTCTAGCCAGAAGCTTCTGCTGGTGAGCTTGTCTCCCCATGAACAGAGAACGTCTTTGGGGTAGTTGAAGCGATCAAAGTTACACATCTCGCCATGCGTATACTTGCATGTCTCTGTTGGGGTCGAAGAGGCGGTGGTGGTTTCTGAGGTTGAAGTGGGATCTTGCGTAGTTGATGTTGCATCTTCGCTAGAGGAGGTAGACTCTTCGCTCAACGATGTAGACTCTTCCGGTGCGTCGCTTGATGTATCTACAACAGGGGTTTGAGCAGACGTGTGAGTTGTCTCAGGCCAAGTGGTGGTGCCCTCGATGAAGGTTGGCTCCACGTCGACGCTAGTCTCTGGTCGAGGCGGCCGCATGCTTGTTGACTTGGTGCCTGGCGTAGGCTCTAAGCTTCCAGAGCTTGTCTGTGGTTCAGGTAGCCAATGGGTAGTGTTCTGGGGAACTCTGGTGGATGGCTCCGCAATGACAGTTGTCTCCGATTCTACCGGAGCTCCAGTAACGCCAGCAGTCGATTCCGTGTGGGATGGTGATTCATCACAGAGTTGACAGTTGAAGCAAGCTAACTCAGACCATTCTAGGACACGGTTTGGATCACCAGTGGTCCAACCTTGAAGCCTCAAAGGCTCAAGGATGAAATTACAAGGATATCTCGGGTTGTTGTTCACAGCGAATGCGAAACATCCATCGATGTAAGCACAGGTCAACGCGCACTTTTGGATATCCATGCCTTGCATAGGATATTCCGAGAGGGAATATGCCACAGCCTCAGCATTGGGCTGGGAGCGGTACTCGCAGAATGGCTCTGAAGGCTTTGGCCACTTCTGTCCACAAAAGCCGGGAGGGTTGTAACCATCGGGACAGACCTCTTGAGAAGGAATCTCGGGTCTGGTATAGCCTGTCGTGGTAGCGGGAGGGGAGTTTGTGACAGTAGTGGCTGGTTCAATAGATGTGACTTGGTTGGCAGGTTCACTGGTTGGAGTGGATGGGAGTCTGCTGGTGGTCTCCTCAGGAGTGTCGCTATCTCCAAAGTCCAGCTGGAACTGGTCGATGTTGTCGGGCGTAACCTGATTGGAGACAAAGACCGAGTCGACGTAGATTAGTGCCAGCCCATTGCCCGTGCAAGACAGTGAGATGCCAAAGCTGGCGCTTCGAGAGTCGGCCATGACAGTAGTAAGGACTCTGTTCCATGAGACACTAACCCCACCACTGGTGAAGAGACCCATGGTGTAGAACTGGGTGTTGCCAAGGTAGGCATTGACGCTACACGCCTGGTTGCTTCCAGCAGTGACGACGACGTAATAGAACTGGACAGTATAGAGAACATTTCTGCTTGGAGCAAGATTGGTAAGAAACTGTGAGATACTCGCCAGTCCCCCAAAAGCTCGCTTCTGTGAGTCGGAGGAGGACCCCAAAGCAACACAGCCATTATCGGAGCTTCCGTCTCCCTTGTAGCAGTCGCCGTTTCGTTGCGTTGCCTCACCCTCAGCATCGAAGCCAAAGATGCCACTTGCTGAGTTCGGATCTTTGATGGAGAATCGACCGTTGGAAACGGCGTTTGTGATCACGATACTTCCCTGAGATTGTGTTGCAGTTGGCTCATCAGTCAACGTGCCACTGGGTGCCTCCGTCTCTTGGCTGGCAGGATTGTCGGATGATGATGACCCTATGGACACCCCGGATTCTTGGGTAGAAAACGTTGGGACGACTGAAGACTCAACACCGGAGGTTTCAGCAGATGTCTCTTTGGTGGAAATTGTTTCGGCGGAAGGTGTTTCAGTGGAAAGCATTTCGTTGGAAAGCGTTTCAGTGGACTGTGTTTTAGTGGAAAGCGTTTCGTTGGAAAGCGTATCAGTGGAGTGTGTTTTAGTGACGTGTGCTCCAGTGGAAAGTGTTGAAATGGTCTCATCAATCTTGGTGGATGCTGTTGGGCCCAGGCCATCGAGTCTACCGTCAATACATTGTTCGGCTATGAGCCACTGTTAGTAAGGTACTGCAACGAATGCATCAACACTCACCTCTATACACGTTCAGAGATACTGGTAAGCAGCCAGACGGCTCGGATCCGAAAGTCATGTAAACCTGTCCATCAGAAGGGGTCTGGCAGAATGAAGCTCCGCCATTGGGCAGCGAGGGATTTTGGAAGCGCAGTACCCCTCCCTCAGAGCTGAAAGTGGTCGAGATTGCACTACCACTTGATGAGAATGAGGCCTCGAGTTTCTGGTAGCCATCACCGCCGAGGTATGAGACTGGAACACCACCCTCGGCAAGCCGACCGTTGCCAAGAGTGAAGACAGTAGCAAACGTGCAGATGTCAGGGTTGCCGTCACCAACAAAACCACCAATATCGCGCTTTGTATTACCGCCCGAAGGGCTGACAAGAAGGATTATGCGTTGTCCAGTTGGCTCGAGAGTGGTCGAAGCGGATGCGCTCGAAGCAACCGAGGACGTAAGATCTGGACCTTGAGCAGTAGATGTCGATATCAATCCGACATCTGTGGTGTTTTCGGCAGGGCGCGGGAGATCCGTCGAAATTGATACTGGGACAAGGTACGTTGAGAGATAGGTAATGCACCACGTCCCAGGGTCTTGGTCCGCATACTGCACGTCTCTCGCATCAACGGCAGCAGCACCACTGAAAATGCCACTGAGCAGCGCAAATGCCCCAATATTGCCCTTCATTTTGACGTGAAAACAGCAGCGGTCGAAAGAATGGTGAAATTAAAAAGTTTGCTACGACACCGACTACGTATAGGAATTAGGGCAAACGGACCGAGCGCAACTATGCAATGCGAAATGTTGGTGGCTGCAAAATGGTCTGCTTGTTGAAATGACAACATGCAAAGGGGTCGATAGTGACAGACGCCATCATTCGAATTCAGGGTCTCGATTGCGATCTCTGGGTCCAGAGCCATTCTAAGGCTGAGACTATTGACCCGAATTAGTGGAAAAGCCGTTCAAAAAAAAAACATTAGGCGCAGTCTAGTCATCGTCTAGTCATCCCTTGCTTAGGCGACAGACAGCTCAGCCAGCCACTATTAACGCAAGGAATTGTCTAAACACAACGAGATGGAGAGATCTCATAATTAACAGAAGAAGAGGTGCTTAATCGTAATTTTATCTACCAGCCTTGGGGGGTTCTTAGATTTGTTCTAATTCTTTTGTATCTTCACACGTGGAAGGGCATGTTACTGAGCAAGGGAGAAGAGTAAGACCCACGGGGCTTATGCTTATTAGACATGCATATTTTAATGACATTTCAGTTATTTAGGCATAACAAAATTCGGTTGCATTGACTTTTGAGACACCTCGGAGTCTCGGCCTTTCCGCTCATTTTACCCAGTCCATCAATAACATCTGCCCTCCTACAAGAGACTTTCTAGAAAACATTTCCCTTGGTCTGTCTCATCTCCGAGACCTTCAGGTTCCTGATAAGAGCGACCCAGATGAATGACAATGCCATGATAGCCGTTCCAGCTGCCAACATTCGGGTCTGCGCATATCCGTATGCCTTCTGAATAGCGATGCGCTCTGGCGTGCCTTCCGCATAACTCAATTGCGTAGGGAGATCTCCGTAGATAGAATCGAGGTTCTCAAGCGCACTTGCGGGCAGATACATCTTGAGTGCCTTCTCAAAAGTATTCGTCCAAATGGCACCAGAAATTGTGTCACCGATACTGCCGCCCGCTGTACCAGTGACGTTCAACATAGCCAACGCTGCAGCAACGTGCTGATGATCGACAGCAGCAAGAACAGCGAGCTGCATGCAAATGGTGAAGACACTTCCGCCGACAGAAATGAAAATCTGACACATGACCAAGTATCCCACGTAGCCAGTCGGGTTTCGGAAGTAGATCATCAGTCCTTGGGCGAGGATATAAAGCGGTACGCCGGCCCAGAGGAGCCACTTGAAGTATCCAGTCTTGCGGATGCCCCAACCCACGAGGAACAACAAGAAGCCAGACACAACGTTGAAGGTGTTGTTGACGTAACCCGCCTCTGCGACTGTCAGATAGTTGACAACTTGAAGGAAGGACGTGAAGTAATTGTTCCAGCAGTAATACGAGATCTGATAAGTAAGATCGAGGAGACAAGCGCCAACAAGGGTTCGATCAGTCAAGAAGTGAAACTTGAGGAAGGGAACTGGCGCAAAGTAGACTTCGTTAAGGGCGAAACCAACGAGAAGGATGAAGCCGACAATGATCATGGCGATGATGTATCCAGTCGACCAGCCATGAGGTGCCATGGAAGCGATGGTGAACGGGAGGAGGAAGATGATTAAGCCAGCGGCAAAAAGGAACACGCCGAGGACTGCCAGATGATTAGCTTTAGGGGTCTCTCAAATACAGATCGAACCTACCGTCGAACTCGAGTACATAGTGCCATGTACTTTCCTTCAAAGTGCGACCACTTGCCTTCTTCGGCAGAATATTCTTCTTGGCCTTTCGCAAGTTGATCTTGAGAAGAAGATACAAGGGTGCACAGACGACAGGCGTGATGAAGGCAAAGGTGCCGAAACCCCAAGGCCAACCAATGTCAGCCAGCATTCTGTCCGAAGCATAAGATCCAGCAAAGGCTGAGATCATGTAGGGCGACGATGTGAAGGCATATGCCAAGGCTCGGTTCTTTAGATTGGTAGCATCGGCGGTCATGACATCAATACTGTAGATCAGGCCCGTGAAACCGACCGAGTAGAAGACCTGTAATGACATTAGCTTCGATGGCCAACATGTGATTTCTGTTACGTACATTTGCGGCACAGTAGGTCGACAGGTCTTTGGACGTAGCCATCAGAATCAGGCCCAGTTCACAAAATCCCACCATCAGAAGATAACCCTCAGCTCGGCCCCAGAGATCAAGGAGTTTGGCAAGCGGAATGAAGACAGCGGCAGTCATTGAGCTTGCGATAACACCAATGGTGTTGAGAAGCGAGTGCGAGCTCCAGCTGCTAGTGACATACGGTAGCAAATTACCGACAGTCGAGCTTTGGAAAGCATTGAGAAGGTAGACGAGCCAGATGAAGATGAAGAGGCAGATCAGCGATGTCTTGGACCATACGAGGGTGATGGCCTCCATGTCTTTGACACCCTCTGTGACATCCTCAGCGGGAAGGGCATCATCGGGGACAGCTGGGTGTCCATCTTCAGGATGGGTGTTCTTTTCGTGGTCTGTAGTTGTCGTGATGTCCTGAAGATCAACATCAGAGGTCTTGTTCGACCTCTTCCAGAAGCCCATTTTGGCGGTTCAAGCGAAGGAAGAGAGAATTAAGCTTGAGAACGTTTAAACTTCTCGACGAGAAAAAGGGTTACATTAAAAAGAAATGACATGCTGTATGGCCCCGGCATAAATCTTCCGACACCGGTGGATCAAACAACGAAAAAAACGCATCAGATAAGATCATCTTGCCCCGTTGGTTCCGACTCTGTTGGCTGCGTCCCTGTAGAAAACGGCAGGATCGGCATGCTTGGCAAATAGCGATGAGGCTCGTAAAGCAAAGAGGGTCTTTTCCACGGTAAACACGGCACGGTTAGCTCCACCGCGTACGTCAGTCAGATTATCTAGGGCCAAAGATGAAGCAGAAAGATGTGAGGTAAAGTTTTGAAAGGTAAAAACTTGGTTAATCAATCTAATCTAATCTGATTTTATTGATTGACAGAGGGCGGTATCGGGCCGGATTGGAGGGCGTTGTGGAATCGTTACGGAATGAATATCATAGCGTGGAGGGTTCGCGGGGATATCACAGCGCCACAGCGTATACAAAACGTGTCATTTATGCTCTTCTAGTACCAACACTGGTTAGAAATGAGCAACTCCGTAAAGTGGGCTCGTTGTCAAGCGACTGATTGTGATGGCTAACCCGAAAATATCACCGCCCAACGAACTCACGATGTCCCCTCGGCAATTTGATCAATGGTAAAGTTAAAGCCCCCATCCACATCCGGCTTTATATCGTGAAGACAATATCTTGGGGTTTTGACGCTGTTTGGTCAGTTACCCGCTAAAATTCGACACAATTGAGACTTACCTCCAAAACCAATTGCTCAGGCACATATTCTTGCAGTTCTTTGCCAGTAAGGCAATGTCGCTCTCAAAGGTCTCGCCGGCAAATCGACTCGCAGCGTCATCAGCGGCTTTATTCACTCTGTCAATCTCAACTTGAAGCCTGTCGAGCGATGCATCAAGACCCCGCTGCATGTCGCCGTGTGCTAACAATACCACGATATTCTCGACGAACCCTTCTCGTATCTCTTTCCGCACGCTCACCATGTCATTCGTGATCCACATGGCTTTGACGGCCGCATCGTATAGATCTCGAATCTCTTTAGATTCCATGACGTGCTCAGGTAAATCGAGTCCATTGGCGAATTCGATATTGGCTGCCACTTGCTTCATACAAGAAGATGCATCCCGGTATCCAAGATACTCGTCAAGAGAAGGAAGATGGGCATTTCTTCGATTGAAGGCTTCCTTTTGGTATGCTCGGAGGGTAGCAATGGCTTCCTTGGCGATTCGCTTTCTGTAACTTGGATTGTCACTGTAAAGACGACGGACAGTCGAGGCGTACTCCTCAAATGACAGGACAGCATCGTGGTCTAGATAACGAGTCGATGGCTCAACCTCCCTGCTTGAAACGCCAAGGCTTTTCTCAACATAGTCCTCGCAGTCATCCAGCAGGGCCTGCAGCTTTTTGTAATCAAACTGTTCGACGATGGAATATTGATCGAGAAGGTCGTCGATGATGAACATCCAGACCTGGAAGGATGTCAAGACCTCTAGCTTTTCGCGAGAGGCGTAAGGGTACCAGCCAGCCAGTTGCTCTGACAGGTTAGCTTTGGTGAGGCGCGAGCGTACCGTTTCATTGACAGCGTGTCTGAGAGATATGTTAGCGCTCTAATCGGTGTTCCTCGGGTGATCTTTTCTGACGTTTCGATCAACTGAAGGATCTTAACATCTATGGCCTCCACGTGCGGATTCACGTCTTTCGGCCATCCAACATGCAGCGGACCCAAGTCTGGGACTCTAAGGCTTTGACCTCTAAGGACGGACAATAAGTCCTCTCTCGTGCTGGATTTGCCAGCTTGTGTCGATGACGAAGCCATATGGTCAGATTTGCGGTTGCAGGCGACTTAACAACAAGCTGGGGAAAAGCTTCATATCGCGGGAAGCAAAGCGGGATTTAATATCTGAGAGCATTGTACCGCATTGACTGGCCATCGAAGCTAACAGGGCTATTGTACAACTTTGATTAGAAATCATGACTACTGAGAAGATTGCCTGCTATGTCAATTGGTGCGATCGTGAGCAGTTGGGGGGATTGTGCAACTCTAATTAGGAAGCGTGACTACTGAGAAGATGGCGTCTTATGTCAATTGGTGCGATCGTGAGAAGTTGGCTGTATTGTGCTACACTGATTAGCAATTATTTAGTGCGATGTTTGACAATTACAAGAGCAATTAGCAATCCTTACGTATACGGGCGGTGAGGCACGCCTAGCTCAATTGGCTTGAGCATCCTACCCAAGTGGTGCAGCGCAAGCATGGGAGGATCCTTGGTACGAAGCTTAAGTTTTCAGCTCCCAGGGTTCAGGGTAGCCGACGACAAAAGCTGGCTGATAAGATAAGACGAGATAAGATTAGATATGATCAAGAAAGCCGGGCTATCGACAGGCTCAGGGTCAATATGTCAAGCAACAAATAAGAGAAAACTGAAAAGGAAGATATATCTTAGGTCCCATGTTTTCTCAGTTGTATCTCAGATACATCGCGATAATGGAGGCCGTTACGCGGCTTGTGTTCGTTGTTCTATAGTTGAGGTAATCATTTCACAGCGCAAAGTGATATGCGGATGGGGGAAAAGGTTTGGCCAACAATTCCATCATGAAATTCAGATAGGTAATATCGGATATGCTTGGGTATCGGGAAAGAGAGTCAGTAAAGTAATCGGATAGACCCTGGCAATATCGGCCTCATTCTTTGACTTGCCGACAATCTCAATTCATACCTGATCAGGAAATTATAAGACTCCCACTCCCCGTACCCGTCGTCCACACGCGTTCAACTTATTAAAACATGTCGGGAGTCGGGTAAGGGGTGGTTGAGTATAGACGAGCATCAGATTGTATAAGAACTGCAACAAGTTAATACACATGAGGTGAAGATAGACTTCCGTGCGGTTGCGGATCGACGGATGGACGGGACGGAAGTTAGATGCCAAGGATGCGTTACATAGCTGAGAGCTACGAAACGCCAGCAGGGTCTCTTAGTGTGAATCATTTCCCAAGAGGTCAAAACTCAAAACTGCGATTTGCTAACAGTAACGTCTTCGAATCTCCTATCATTGAAGTCAACCGTTTCACCTCGGGACTTGGATAAGCGAAACCAATCAGTATCAGACACGATATTTCTCAAACTGCATAATGGATAACCGTATCATTATCTACGACCGGAAAGATGTAATAAGTTTCCTATCTGCAACTTGAGTTCAACAAAAAGGACCGAAGATCGGGGTTGTATGCACGGTCTCGGAATTTATGTAATAAGGCGTATCACACACGTCAGGGTCCATGCCAACTCCAGGGGCCAACCCACCGAAGTCGCTCCAGCGCGCGGAAAGCGATTGGCCCTAGCACTTCCGCAGTGGGTACGGAACGTTATCACCAAATTTTCACCCTCTCTCCCTCTGCAATTGATTAGACTCGTTGGATCAGTGAATTTCCATGCTTCCGCCCGCGGGGTAATATCTGGGGAACCCCGGATGCTCACCCATCACGTCTTGCATAATTGGTTTATCTCCTTTTGCTCGGTAGATGCGCTCCCGATGCCCGGGCCCGGTTTCTCAATACTGGGTCTGGGGGCGAGAGTGGGCTGAGTATGGAGCATGAGTCAAAGTTTTACGTATAAAGACGTGTCCAGCTGCTGTTCTTTTTATTTTGCGGATCCCTGCTTCAAGCAAAACACATCATCATGAATAGTTATAACATCAATTCGACTGCTGAGGACGGTAATGACCTGGCTCTTACTCCCTCGCAGTTGAACAAGCCAGACAATGAAGCTTCGTTGCATCACGATGCTGTTTTTGGTGAGATTTCGGATGAGGGTCCTGACTACAGAAGTGTAAGCAGATTTCGCGACGGAAAATGGCACGATTCACAGAATTAACGAGTTTTTCCAGGTCGGACTCATCGGCACAGCTGGGCTGATGATGAAAACACAAATCGGTCTCGGCGTCCTCTCGATTCCAGCGACATTCAACGCGCTTGGCATGATACCCGGCATTATCTGTCTGCTAGCTGTTGCGGTTATAACAACCTGGTCCAATTGGATCGTTGGCATCTTCAAGCTGCGACATCGCCATGTTTACGCCATCGACGATGCTGGAGAAATGATGTTTGGAGTCGTAGGCAAGGAGTTCTTTGGCTTCGCCATGTGGATCTGTAAGTTGTAATGTCAGTCATGAATAGCGAAATACTGATTTGATATATAGACTGGGTCTTTGTATCCGGTGCTGGTATGCTCAGTCTCTCCATTGGTCTCAATGCTGTATCTAGCCATGGAGCTTGTACCGCCGTATTCGTCGCCGTGGCTGCAGTACTGGGCTTTGGCCTCTCGAGCATCAGAACCCTTGCTCGCATGAGCTGGCTAGCATGGCTCGGTGTCATCAGCATCATGATCTCTGGTGAGTGCCACATCGAAAATTGAGATTGATAGCTAATATCTATAGTGATCATGGTCACCATCGCGACAGGTGTCCAAGAGCGACCAGCAGCAGCCCCCCAAGACGGCGTCTGGGTCTCGGACTACAAGCTCTTCAACAAACCCTCCTTTGTACAAGCAGCTTCAGCAATCTGCTCCCTTATATCAGCATATGGCGGCACTCCAGGCTTTTTCGCCATTGTTGCTGAGATGCGACGACCCGAACAGTACACGAGAGCTCTTACAATCTGTCAGGCCATCGTGACCGTGACCTACCTTACGATTGGTTGCCTGATGTACTACTTTTGTGGATCTTATGTATCCTCGCCTGCACTTGGCTCGGCTGGTGATACCATCAAGAAGGCCAGTTATGGTGTCGCAATTCCAGGATTGATCGTGTCGATTACTCTTGTCACTCATGTATGACTCGTGCCCCCCATTACATCTACGTTGCTAATAGGATACAGCTGCCCAGCAAGTACATGTTTGTTCGACTGCTGAGAAATACAAAGCACCTGGCTTCAAACTCCGCGATTCACTGGACCACTTGGTTAGGTTGCACATTCATGGTGTCAATCATTGCCTACATCATCGCCAGTGCCATTCCCATCTTCTACAGCCTCATCTCCTTGATTGGAGCGCTCGTCGGTACCCTCCTGTGTTTCCAGACCATGGGCTTCATGTGGTTTTACGACAATTGGGAGAAGCGTGCTATATCACCCAAGTGGCTGTCCGCTTGTGGTTGGAGTTTGTTCGTTATTGCTTCCGGCACCTTGTTGATGGTCGCTGGTACTTACGGGTCAATCGTCGATATTATCCAGGCATACAAAGCTGCTGGAGGGTCAGGCGCCTGGTCGTGTGCTGATAATTCCAACTCTTCTTAAAAAGGTGTCGAAGTTGAATCGCTGTTCTAATATGATGGCTCGGAATATATTAATCCTACTTGATTGTATCCTTGTGCATCAGCCCGTGACCTCTTTCATTCTTCCACCCAGGCGACGCGATTGAATGTAACGATTCTCATGCGCTTGATGACGGGTATAAACCTCAGACCGCCGCCGATCACGTAGATGATCTTGTCTAGGCATTAACTTGGCCTAAATGGAGATGAGGATTATGCTTGCCAAGATGGTCTATAGCTTCGATTGGGCATTGGTGAATGACGACGTTGACCTGTTCAGGGATACAAAGCTGTTTCTGTTGTGGAAGAAACCGGCTTTGATGGTGCGCTTCTATCCCCGTACATAACAGTCTGTTTGGATAGGATGTTGGAAATCATAGTGAATAGTTGATTTTAGCAACTATAGAATGGCTTTCTTATTATTTTGTACCTTAGCTGTATCGGCTAGCTTGCTGGGTTTGTTGTTTGGCTGAAGGGTCTTTGAGGAATTTAGTTCCCACACCGGTATTAGTTATAATCCAGTCTGCATTGATTGGGGTTTCCTTGTGTTACAGGAGATCGATGATGCGGAGCCGGGTGACATGGAACGAAGTGAAGAACCCAGAGTCACGCCGCTGATAACCGGAGTCATCGCCTTGGTGAAACTATACCTCTACGCAGCTCCACTGGGACTAGACAAGCTACCAGGAAACCCGCGTTATGGCACCTTCTCAGCCTGGTCTTCATCAGAGACGTCAAATAGCCCTGGCGCCCAACGGATCTCTCTTGAGGAAGGGCTCGACATCGTACACGCCGTGCGAGATGTGATCTACCAGCTACAAACCGGAACGGTGGCCAGCCAGAAGAGATGTAAGATGCAACCTGATTCATCTACTTGAAGAGAAGAAGCCAGGCTAGATTTCTAGAAGGTTCTATAGATTGCCTTGAAGGCAATCCGTATGACCGCAAACAACAAATGAGGAAGGCAATCACTCTGCCTAATACAGGCAACATCTTGTCTAGCCTAGCATAGTCACGTGGTGCTTGTGTGACCATCACGCCTCAGTCTTTGTGTCCTGGCCGCGTCAACTTCTCTCAATTAACAGACATTTTCAGACACTTGTTTAACTATCATCTGGAGTCATGTGGGCATTAAAGTCAAAAGAGAGAGCTGAAGACAACCTGGCGATCATCGCAAGCCAACACCCCGAAGATGAAGATGCCCA
This sequence comes from Fusarium mundagurra, assembly GCA_013396205.1. NCBI lineage: Eukaryota > Fungi > Ascomycota > Sordariomycetes > Hypocreales > Nectriaceae > Fusarium > Fusarium mundagurra. The sequence continues at coordinate 6,825 of JAAOAN010000278.1, read as the reverse complement.
ACGACGGGCTCAAGCAGCAACATCACTACCCCAGGATTTCGGCATCGCACCTCAATCCCCACAAGCTGGAAGCAGCAGGATTATCTCTGCGTCGCCTAGCGAACCCCAGCACTCTGTGAAGTTGCCGGTCGAGCTTTACCGAATGATTATTGAATACGTCAATACCTTTCCTCAACAATCCGGATCGAGAGAGGCGACATTGGTTGCGCTATCATGTACTTGCAAAACTCTAAACAGATTCGCCGAGGAATTCATCTACAAGCATCCCGGGATCCTCCAAGACGATGATAAACAATGGAAATTCTTGTTCAGCCTCAAGATTAGGCCGACCCGAGCGGGCCTCGTACGGTCCCTGATACTCAACTGGAATCTCCAAGTGGAAAATGATGATCCGGTGATGGATATTATCGCCTCATGCCCTAATGTCGAGTTCCTCTTCGTCGGTACTGGCGGTGGGGATCCAATGATGGTTTACGTCGATCAACTTGAGGGATTACAGCTTATACTCTCTATCTGCAGTCGTCTCAAGTCACTTCATTACTTCACCGGCTTGAGGCCCAATGGTGGCGGTCAGGACAGAATAGGAGCGGTTGAAGCGAAAAGATATCTCTCTGATTGGATCTCGGGCCACCCTCGTGTCAAGCAATCATTGAAACAGCTTGAGACCCTAGGCTTAGTTGGCCCGTCGGGTTGGCTACTCCAAGGTTCTCTTCAATACCTTTCCTCCAACTTGACCTCCCTTAAGCTCGGCTGCAATACCGTCTTGGATTTCAGTAGCACTCCACTCTTTGATATATCTCAACAATGCCAGAAGCTCAAGGTTCTTGTGGTCTCATACAGACTCGTTACCACTGACGATCTGGAGAAAGCATGTAAATCATGGGCTAGCACACTAGAAACACTGAAAGTTGACTGGGTAGCAGAGAAGAAGGATTGGATCTCGAAAGTCATACCCCATCTGAGAAGACTAAAAGTACTATTTCTTGGGGGTGGTTGCTCTGTCTCCGTCGACAGCATCAACGCCATTTCCAAGTCAGAGATGTCGTTGGAATGGATATCTATAATGAATGTGGAAGGTTTGTATTTGATGTCCATGTTTGGAACTTTCGTGGCATCTGATGCAGTGAACGAAGCTCTCGCCGACATGATTGCGGCACACTCATCTACCCTTCGGCATGTTCGCCTATCCCTTTGTGTCGACAAGGTCGTCGTCCGGGGCTGCAAGATGGCAAAAGGTCTCAGATCTTTGGATATAGAATTGCCTTATGAGACACCGCCTCCACTTATCGATGGCTTCTTGGACTCATGCCCTGAGTTGGTTGATTTCCCAGAACGTTTTGAGGAATATTCGTATCGACAGAGTGAGTGGAAAGACCGAAAACAGCTTAGGATGGAGAAGTTGCCAATGCAAAAGAAGCTTTTAGAAGGTCATATTATCGATGACTAAAGCTCATGATATACCAGCAGTATACATGCAGCCATAAGGAGGACCCCTAGGCAACTCAAGGTTTTGGGAAGCTGCATAAAGCATCGACAAGGACAAATTTACCGGCTAGCGCGACCGGCTTTCCATAGTTGTGTAGTTAGTGATGTGTGGATTTAATGATCTATCTCCGGCCTATATTCCTTACTGCTTTCCTAAGTGTTATGTGATTTGTCTGCAGCCTATGAGGTCAAGCTTTAGGCTGTGGATACAGGTGATGAATAAGAACATGATTCTTTCCTCTCCTAATATATGCTTTTACCTAGAAGCGTTCACAGCGTTCCCAGGTGCTACTGATATTAGCTACGACTGTGTATTGAGCAAAGTCTCCAATAGGCGAGGACTTGTCATACTCCATGGTAGTGTGAGCAGTACGTAAGGCTACCGTAAACTCTTGAATGGTTGTGTAGGTTTCCTGAGGTAATGCAGTACTCGATAGACATACAAGAGTAAACGCGTTCAGTCTTAACCTAAGCTTCAGCTGTTTCGTCCCAAACTTATGAGGTGACCCTAAGACATCTGCAAGACTTTGAATAATTTTACAAATTTACGTAATTAAGAACAAGTCTCTTCTAAACTTAGACCAATTCAACAAGACTGAGATCATGGCAGTATTTGGGCATGAATCCGGCGATTGATGGGATTCTCCAAGAGCTCAACTTCTTGATCGTGCTATAATGTTTAAAAACTGATATCATATTTCACGTCTAAGTATCTTATGTCACTATCTTCTCCATGACATTGGTGTCATTCAGATACCATGTCAAGGACTCCAACTCATCAGTGACAAATTTCTCCGCTAGCGTCCATCCATTTCCAAACCAGCCAAACTCATTATCGTCACAATACTTGTACTCAAAGTCTTCCCAACGAGGACGACTCAATGTCCGCACGCAGTGCAAACTGCTGCCCGGCCACAGTGCCGTGATCCGTCCGCGCTTCTGCTCCTCGCGCGAAGCACCAGTCTCGTATGTCTTGTACCAAGAATTGCACTCCTCTGCGAAAACAGTCTGTTTGAAGAAATTATCACAGTAGTCAGTAAATGCCTGAACCATATTTCGCTTTGGCTCGATGCGCGCGATGTTATCGTATGCCATTCGAGCTAGGATCTTGGCGATGTAAGTATTTGTCTTCTCAATCACGAGTAAGAGACTCCCTGCACCGGGCATCGAATTGGGACCCATGGATTGGAAGAAGTTAGGGAAGCCATCTGTGCAGACGCTCAGATATGTCTGTGGGCGTTTTTGGAAGCGCTCTCGTAGGTTTATCCCACCAACACCATAAATGGGAAAGCTTCGGCTGGCGGGTGAGGTTTGGAAGCCAGTCGCACAGATAATTACGTCAACTGGATGATGTTGACCGTCCGCAGTGAAGATCCCCGTCTCATCAATCTTGGTGATGCCAGAGGTGATGGTGTCAACCTTTGGAGATGCCAGGGCCTCAAGGTATCCTGGTCCAGGTGACATGCGCTTGCAATAAGGCGAGAAGTCAGGTTGAAGGTGCTCATAGATGTCAGGTCTATCCTTGAGTCTTTGGGTCATAGATTCCTGAGCCAGAATCCGAAGATTGGTCTGTTCTGAGGTCCCGCTGAAGAGAACACCGAAGTTCTTGTTGATGTTGTGCTCGATGGAACGTCTGTACTTTAAATATGCTTCTCGATCTGTCTCCCAATTTTGAATCTCGTCTGGCGAATACTGGAAGTTGCCGCCTGCTTCTTTGATACGCTGTCTGGTCTTTGGATCTCCGAAGAGACCAACGATCCAGGATTTTCCGCGTATGTAATGATCCATATGCTTGACATCGGGTAATATTGCGGGGACAATCTGAAGCCCACTACTGCCGTTTCCAATAACAGCCACAGACTTGTCCTGTTTCATGGCTTCTTGTCAGTGAAAGGGCCATCAAAGCATGCTTGAGCGTCACATCTTACCTTGAGATCAACGTTGGCATCCCAGTTTGCACTATGAAGGAGCTGGCCCTGAAAAGACTTGATACCGTTGATATCAGGCCATCTCCACTCGTTCAAAACTCCTTCGCCTGTAACTAGCACATCGGCAGAGTCTTCATACTCAAGACCTGTCGTCAAGTCTTTGAGCTGGACAAACCACTTGTTAGTGGTCTCGCTCCACCGTGCACCGGTACACTTCTGCTGGAATCTCATGTGCTTCCTGATGTCATATTTAGTGGCAACATCCTTCCAGTACTGGAGGATCTCAGGCGCAGAGGCAAAGAAGGAGGTCCATCGCGGGGAAGACTCGGAGGCCAACTGGTATGCGTGTGCAGGGACATCTAAAGCTCGTCAACACGATATTACACATACACGCTTGGTAGCAGATGCTCACCACAAGCACAACCAGGATATCTATAGAAGAGCATGTCAGCTTTGACCTTCGGCCACTCAAATTGCTCGGACTGACCTATTCTCATACCATGTCCCGCCGAGGTCAGGGTTCTTCTCATAGATGACAAGTTCCAGATTAGGGACTTGCTTTCTGAACTCAATGGCACCGCAGATGCCGGAAATTCCGGCACCAATGTAGATGACCTTGAGTGGACGAGCCTGGTCTGTGCATCGCTGCGAGACCCAAGATTTAGGAACTTCCCTAACCGCTGGCTGTGACGTTTCTTTCCCACTGGTGTTATGGTGTCCTTCCTTAGTTGGACATGAATTATTGCTGGCAAAGTTGCCGTTGGAAAGGAAGCTTGGCAATTTGCCGGCACTGTCACCAAGAGCGTTAGGCATCGTGAGTTGTGTGGGATATAGGTCAGGTATGATGCAAATCTGGTCCAAGGACAGGACCTGCGGCTTGACGGTTTATATGGGCGAGCAGAGCTTATCTTTCACGACAGTTTACTTTCATCACGGGGCCAAATCAAGACGAAGCAACACAAGGCCCGGTTACTGAGTCAAGGGCCCTCCGTCGGCTAGTGTCTGGCATCTCCTTATCATAGCATTCATGCCACAAAACCACCGGTAGATACGAAAGAAGATAAGCCTAATGCATTACCCCGCGGTTCTAGATGCAAGTGTCGCGTATTCTGTCCTTCATTAGGTTAAGGATATCACGGCTAAGGTTTCCGATTATCAGCGGTTAGCAACTCCGAGCGCTATCTCCCCGCAATTCTCGGAATGGCTAACCGTTAGCCTTGTCCAGCCACTGACACGCAAACCAAAGTGATCTCTATCGCTGGGAATTGTGGAATGGGACTCCTCCCGATCTGCTATCAGGAAAGATATAAGTAGCAGCGGATAAGAAAGAAGCATTGTGTAACCATCATCCTATGCAATCGTACTGTTGAGTCATTGACCGACAAGTGCTACGAGTTTCGTCCCATTGATCTCCAACTCTATTCTTCTGCTCCAATTCACATCTTACAAAGGCCTGGATCGTATCACCATTCCACTGTCAACATGGAGACTTTGCCAGAACCAATTCTGTACCACTTGAAGCCAACCAAGCTGATCCCTAATTCACCCAAACCACTACTCCATTACAAGAACGCCTTTGTCAAAGATGGTCAAGTCGATCGTACCAAAGCATTCGATACTTTTTGCGGCCATGACTGGGACGTACAATGGGTCGTTAGATATGGTCAACATCAACGATCCCATTATCATTCCCAGTCGCACGAAGTGATGGTGGTGGTATCCGGCCCTGGTCGCATCCGCTGGGGTGTTGCAGACTTGAGCGATGACCCACAAGAGCATACTTCCGGAACAGCCTATGAAAACGGTGGACTGGAGCTCGAGGTCAACGTGGGAGATCTTTTTGTCATCCCAGCAGGCATTGCACACAAATCTTACGATCCATCCGCTAACACGGCATCTTTTGGTTGTATGACTGGAGACGCTCGTGGTATTGCTGCCGAAAACCCGAGGATTGCTGTTGCAGAGGTGCCACTAGAAGGATTCTGTATGATGGGGGCTTATCCGAAGGGCTTTTCATGGACATGGGATGAGGGAGGTGATAGTGCAGACAACTTTAAAGCAGTATGGGACGTCAAGAACCCTGCCGCTGATCCATTTACTGGAGAGAGCGGTGGTATTAGCAAGTACTGGAAGACGTAGCAAGAGCGTAGAGTGAAGATCGGTACAATTTTGTGTAGTTACACTAAATTTCATAACTATAAGCAAGGTTATAACTAAAGGTTCTATTCCATCATTTTATCTAACAGCAACGGAACTTTATGAAAGCATTAAAAGAGTCTATAAATGTAAAAAGAGAAATGTCTTAAATTGGCAGGACATGAAAATGGCAAAAGAAAGGGTCTGGCCGGGGATTGAACCCGGGACCTCTCGCAAGCTAAGCTGTAGGGTTTTCCCTAAGCGAGAATCATACCACTAGACCACCAGACCAGGAAGGAAATAACACGTGATGTGGTTAAGATGTCGACTCCGGGATAGTGTCTATATTGATGGCAAGCACGAACTGCAAACCTAACTCCTCACAAACTGGAGACTTAAGTTCAGTATCATAAGCACTTGAGTTCCAAAGCTGCAATAAAGCTGAAGCAGATTATAGCTATACTTTTTATATTAAGTTAAGTTATTTAGTAACTATCTTTTAAGCTTTAAGTTAATTGTCTCCTGCATTGCTAATAAGATCTAGACTTTCGGGATCTCGAGTCTGAACTGTCTTTTAAAAGGTCACTAAAGAGATGAAAAAGAAAGTTAGGTTTAAGACTTATTGTATTAAAACGGGTCTAGCTACAGGGAAAAGGTCTCAAACTCGTCTACCCTCTCTGTGAACAACAGTCAATGCCTTCCGTTTTGTTCAAGCATGTAACCAGCGACTTTCACATCATGACCCAGGGTTTACTGGATTTATTCCTTAGTTCAGTCAGTATTTATGCTGGGGGACGTCTTGGAGAACCAAGTAAGTATCCGTATCTCTTGTATTCACAAGCAAGTCACCACATTTTAGCAGATGGATACATCAGAGGTTAAAGCAGCATATCTCCTAGACCTCAATCAGGGGTGCAAATCAAGTAGGAGAAACTGAATATTCTAGCTCTCAATAGTCTGAGCCTGTCGATGAATAGAGATATTAATGATGTGCTGTCCAGGGTTTAAAATTCCTATAGTATTACAACCCAAACAGAAGAAGCGCTTACATTATATACACCCCACATTTTTCTTCCAATCACCTATAAGCACTAGGCACTAAAACCTTCTATAAGTAACCACTAAGCCTTAATTATTAATAGCTAAGTAGAAATACTAATAACTCTAGATAATTACTAGTAATTCTTAAGAATTATCTTTTTATTATTTATTTTAACTATAATTTCTTAAAGTATATATATATATTTATTTAGCATTAAATAGAACTTAGTTTACT